>JAHBMJ010004345.1:0-19528 GCA_018398765.1 Chromera velia | reverse complement strand
GGGGGGGGGGGGGGGGGACCTTGCACTGCTTCCCTCATGTCTGCCGGTGCACCGCTAACCAGTCGAAAGAAGTTGATGATTTGTGTACCTGCACTTTTTCGTTCATATCCCTCCCCTCTGAGAGAACTTCGAAGGGGATGGAGGACTCTGATTCGACACAACCAAGAAAGAAAGAGAGACTAAAAAACCGTTCTCCCACACCATGCAGATAGATCCACGGCGGACCTTCACAAAGCTTCCATCCTTGTCGGAGATCATCAAGATCTTCCCGTCAATTCCTTGGGCCTTAGACCAGGCTGCAACAGAGAGAGAGACATGCATGCAGACCGGGACGGAGCAGGGCCACAGCGTGTTCCTTTCTCAAAGTTGATCAGAGAAATGGGCAGGCCCGTCAGATAACTGGCTTTCGTTTTCAACGCGGTGATGAACAGAATTGAGAGACCCGCCCGGAGATCAGACCCTGATTGACTGACCTTTCATGGAGTCGAGAGGTTCTTGAGCAACAAAGGCAAAGAAGTGGTCCTTCTTCACGAAGTTCTTTACATGTTGGGCAACTTCTGCAAAAAAAGAGGGAGAGAGGGTGCATGCAGACAAATTAACCGCTTCTCTCAGTGCTGCGTTCATCGGCACGTGGGAAGGGAAGGCTTGCTTGTAGAGAGAAGCCAGGGCTGAATGAAGCTGTGCGTGGAAACGGAAAGAAGACAAGCAGAGAAAGGGGAACGCTACTGAGGAAAATCTGGGAGGCAAGCAGGTATCGGAAAGTCCCCGAGCAGACAGGGGTGGAGATAGAAAAGAGATAAAAGGGTTGAGAGAGAGCGGAGAGGCACGTCGAGGCGCACGTGGTCTCCTTTCCACTCAAGGAGCGAAGGAAAATCGATACAGTGGGTTGATTGACCTTTTGCCTTTTGTGCGTTCGCGGGAGTGTCAAGAGGACTGGAGACAGAGATGAGGACTCCATTTCTCCCGTCTCCCTCAAACAGACTCTTCGCAGTGAAGGACCCCGAGTCAGTTGCGATGGGCGTTTCTGGGATGAGGTCACCCGTCTTGATGCGCATGCAGAGCTTGGAACGGGGGGAAGGAATCCTGTCCCGCCGCCTCAAAAGAGAGAAGCCATCTGAGAGGGAGCCCAACAAACCCAGAAAGGAAAGCGGAAGCAAAAGGGGCCGCATCCTGGCGCCAAGGATCTTCACAGCGCTGGCTTTGTTCCTCTTTGACACTTATTCTCGGACTCAGAATTGCACTGCCTGTCGGCAAGAGAGATATGACACCTACAGGCAAGCAAATTAACGCCAGAGGCTGTTTGAGTCTCTTGGAGTCTGCATGAAGAACATTTCATCATCGTCCGCGAATTCGATTTTGCCGTCTTCGTCTGCATGTGCGGCGCGCCCGCGGAGCACGGATCGACGTCCCGGCCGCGCGGCCCCATGCATGCATGCGGGCGCGGCGCCGCATCGAACCTGCAATCAAGCCGTGTCCCCCCCTGCAGCCGGCCGACGGTCTACCGACACATATACCAACATGCACTGAGTGACCCCTCCCTCGGCGTCAGAAGTAAACTCAGAATTACACAGACTTCGCCGCAGTGCTTCTCGACCGCATTAATTCGGCATGCCCTCGATCGATTCAAGTCGCCGATTCAAATTGCAGGAAGCGCAACTTCTCCGTAAGCAGCGACCTTCTCTACTGCGTCTCAAGCTGCAGAGTGTCAAGACTGACTGACTGACTGACTGACTGACTGACTCCAAGCCCAAGGCCCAGCAGCCATGTCCCTTTAAATTGGCATTTAAGATTCGGCGCCGTCTTTCTCTTTTTTTTCTGGTGTGTTTTCATCCGTTTTTTTTTTCATGGGAAAAGACAACCAGGTGGCCTAATCTGTGTGTCCAACTGAAGCACTGCTGCATGAATCTCCTCTGTCTCCTCCGATCTTCTGCGCTCTTCGACTGGTTTCCTCTCTCTCGTCCTCTTCCTCACCCATCCGGAGGACTTTCACATCGCTCCTCCAAACCCCAAACTTCCCGTCTCCTCTTATCAAGGAAGATGTCCTCTACACCAGCAGCACAAGGGGAAGTGCCAGCAGGCTCCTCCCCGTCTCCCCAACAGCCCCACTGGAATTCCGAGTTAGGTATCTGGGAGGGGGGGGCGCCCCCTCACGATGAAGGCTTTGAGGTCCCTAAGCCTCTTTGGATTTTTGGATACGGGTCTCTTTGTTGGAGAAATGATGATTTCAGTTTTGTGGAAAAGAAAACGGGGAAGATTCAGGGGTTCTGTAGAAGATTCTTTCAACTGAGTACGGACCACAGGGGCACCCCGACCTTTCCGGGACGTGTGGCGACGGTAATTCCTGTGAGGGGGGACCAGGCAGACTCCTCGTGGGTCGTGGGTGTCGCGTACAGAATTGCAGACGAGGAGGCCGACAAGGTCCTCGCTTATTTGGACTTCAGAGAGAAGGGGGGGTATACACGGCATTTGGTAGATGTCAGCCCGCTCGGTGGTCAGGAAAGTGGGAGCACAGAGGGCCCGATTCGGGCAGTGATGTATGCAGGGACAGAGGACAACCCTGCGTATTCGTCCTTTCCTGATGAGGGGGAGGAATTGGAGAAGGCCGTCAGGCAGATTCACAAAGCGGTGGGACCCTCGGGGCCGAACGTTGATTACCTCCGGAACGTCGCGACGTTTCTTCATTCATGCGGTGCAGAGGCAGAGCAGTTGGATCACCACACGATTGGATTGGCAGACGCAGTGGAGCGGCTTGGGGGTAGAGAAGGGAAGGCGGAGGGGGAAGAGGGCATCGTCAGCGAAGACAAGAAAGGTGGTTAATCAAATTCATGAACTGTTAGATAAAAACAAAACCAGCAGGAAAGCTGGACAATTTTTTTTTCTTTTCGGCGCGGAACTGATATATATACCGGTATTATACCCTGCAAGTTTGAGTAATTTAGATGAGTAATTTAAAATAATTTAGAGTAATTTAATTTGCTTAGTAATTTAAAGCAATTTGGAGTAATTTAAAGAAATTTAGAATAGTAAACTAAAGTAATTCAGAAAGCTAAATTACTAATTTAGGTTAAACTTTGGAGGTCGATCGATTTTTCGTGAACCATAAAGAGTTAGACGGTAACTTAGACGTTTAAACTAACAGTGCTTATAGGTCTATATATAACTAATCGTAGCTTATACAACTACCTTACAAAAAAATATGGAAATCGTAGGGAAAACTGTGGGAAATTGATGGGAAATCTGAGGGATATCTTAGGGAAATCTAAGGGAAATTGATGGGGAATCTGGACTGAAATTTTCCACAGATTTCCCAGTACAAACTCCCACGGATTTCCCGCTGATTTCCCTAGGATTTCCATTAATTTCCCATCATTTTTCCATTCATTTCCCACGTCAGATTTCCCACAAATTTTCCTTGGATTTCCCTCGGATTTCACTAGGATTTCCCATTAATTTCCCACAGTTTTCCCTACGATTTCCATTTTTTTTTGCTAGTTTTTTTGTAGGGTAGTGATGATGATGATTGAAGGTTAAATCCTAGATTTAGCGACGCCAAATCCCAAGCCACTAACAAGGCTTTGAGGACAACCCAGAGCACATATTCATGGGGGGGGGGGTGAGGAAGCCTGCATGCCAGTCGGATTGATTCGCCTTAACCTGCCTTATCGACAGAATGGACCTTCTTGAGATAGTCGGCTATAGCTTTGGAACCGCTTCTAGGCAGGATTGTGCACAACAGCAACACCATATCCTTCATTTTCTTTACATTATCAGAAGTGCCCCTCCCGGTTGCACCTGCAACGCGTTGTGCAATCTGTATTCTTTTGTCAATGGGCGCTCTCTGCTTCGCAATTTCGTACAGTTCTTTCAGCCTGTTCCATTCCTTTTCTGTGTCCTTACACTCCGTCAGGACATAAACCTCATCTTTGATCATACACGAGGGGGATAAACATTTATCGCACAGCCGTTCTAGTTGGGTTCTATCTATATCCCCCCCTGTGAGAGCCCTAAAAAGCGTACAAAAGCCTGCGGAGGACTGCAGCAGACTTTTTAGCAGAGGTTCAACACTGCACTCTATCATTTCACTTCTCGGACGCCATTTCCTTTCATACAGAAGGTGCATGGCCAAACGCTGTCTGGTTGGATTTTCTGATTGGAAAGGGGAGAGATTCGCAAGGCGAGGGAAAATTCTGTCTCTGTCTCTAACGTTTCTAGTTTCTTCTTTCAACCAGTCGGACAGCCAGGCACCCTCCACAATCTTTTTCGCCGCCCTTTTCCTTCTGCCCTTGCCCTTCCTTTTAAACTTGTCCCTCACCGTGCTTGGCAATGGAGGCCCCCGTCTATACGAAAAAAATTTATAGCTACGTAGATACACCTAGAGATCCACACTGATTCAACAGAAAATTAATTTAAAAGAAAGAATTTGGTAATGTAGATTTGGCAGCGGAATTGACAATTTAATAAGTTAAAACTTCAAGTCACCTGCTTCATATTCAAAAAAAATCTAAATTTCTAAAAAATTAGCGCAAATATTATATAATACTCCTACTAAAATATTATAAAACAATGTTAAAAACATTGATTCTAAGAGTGATTATAAAGACTCTAGCTAGGACTCTAACTTGCAGTATTCTAGGCGATGCACAGTGATAAAATAAAAGAAAAAAAAAATCTGGAGAAGCCTAATCTTTTTAATTGTTTTTTTAATTATTTTATTGGAAGTGCCACACATATAATAAAAATGCATCTATTATGTCATCTAACTACAAAACCTACCTTTGCTAAGTTTGTTTGAAGCTTTGACCGCCAGACTAAAAAAAAAAAAAAGAAAAAAAAATCTTAACATGTCTATTCTTTTTTTTTTACCACTGTGCGTCGCCTAGGCAGTATTGAATTGACAGGGCATGTTTTTTTGGTTGGTTTTCTGACTGCATGCAGAAGAAAAGACTCACAAATATGGTTGAATCTAGAGTTGAATTGGGCTGGTTTCATAGAGTCATTGCATGAAAATTAGTGCGGACTTTGCGCACTTCAGTTGAAACTTACATATCATTGTTGAAACTTCACTGCATGCCTTTGCACGCCAACAAAACGGTGCCGCAAACGCAGCCATACACAGTCCAGCCAACAGCACGATGGGCGGGCGTGTAAAACTTTAAAAGTGACGTGACAGAACAAATCGAAAGGGTTTGTGGCTTTTGACCTGCATGTCGAAACATTCTTGCATGACCAGGATCGAGCCTTGACAGAGGAGGCAAGCATCGCTCACATCTCCGCAAGGTCGACATCGCAGGTGAATGGAAACTTCGCCGCTTCCGTCCGACTTCCCCTTTTTTTCAGAAGAATGATTGGCTCATATATGCAAGTGCGACGCCTGGCAAGTATTAAGACAAATAGGGATGGATGGAAAGTATTGTCCCCGAAAGGAACGTTCCAATCGGTTTGTTTGTGTTGCTGTGCCAATCAGCACTTCACGGACACGAAGATGGAAGAATTGGATGCTGAATGTATGTTCTTGATTGTTGCTGCTGCTGCATGCATGGTCCGTCTGTCTGTCTGGTCAGATGTGACAGACACTCTTGCTGTACGCCCTCTTTCTTTGGATGGCGGGTGAGTGCAAAATGCATTGATGCCCTCCCTTGCTTCCAGTCCTTCTCACCGTTCCTTACAGGAAAAAATCTCGATCGAACCGCAGCAGCAGCAACCATTCATTCAAACTTCTTTGGGTCTCCCGCCGTTGCCCTTGTCTATTTACCTCCTGACCCGCACCCGGGAGGGGTCCGCCCTGCTCTTTCGCGTGTGAATTTTGACTGTCTTCTCTGTCTGATTTTCGAATTGGAGAGCAAAAAAACTCTGCCTGCCTGCCTGCCCATTCCGCCCCTTTTGACCTTCCTCTTTCTCCCTTCTTTCGCTGATCGTTGAAATTCGTTCCTTAATTTCGTGTTTCTATTCACAGTAGATGTTTCCTTTCTCCTTTCTCACCATGCAGAGAGACACACACACCCTCAAAAGTGCGCCTCCTCAGGAGCCACCTCTCCGAGCTGAGGGTGGTAGAAGGCACTCGACGGTGAAGGGCGTCCTGCCAAAACTGCAAGGCGCTCTCCTGAGAAGACCTTCCGAGCTTTTCCGCTGGAAGACTGGCCTTTGGCGCAGATCGTCTGAGCAGCGATGGACAGAACGATCAGAGCACCGACTGAGAGGAGAGAGAAGAGGACAAGACGGGAAGTGGAGATCTTGGGGAAAAGAGAAGATGACTCTGCCTTTTCTGTCTGAGACAGCTTTGAGGACTCTGCACTCTCCTCCGTCTGCTGTGCGGTCTCTGCAGACGACGCTTCGGTGGACAGCTCTCTGTTCACTTGGAGGACCTCCTCCGTCTCCTTCTGCTGTCCCGTCATCTGTGTGACTGCTGCTGAGAGATCAGTTGTGGCTCCGAGGAGGTTGCCCAAGATGGAGGCAGTGGGGGCACCCGGAGTCCCGCAGGTATGGGCGTAGACGGTCACCTCATGCGACCCCCCGCAGAAGCAGTCAACGTCCGTGCCGAAGAAGGGGCAAGAGCCACCGCTGCACTTGTACTCGCAGTCAGAGTCAGGCAGTTTCTCTTCGGGAAGGGCGTTCGAGCACATGCAGTCCTGACCCTTGAACGTTCCTGCATGGGAAGAGACAGGACAAGAAGGAGAGAGAAATATTAATAGAGATTTGGTGGAAGAGAAACCGACGAAGGCAGGGACAAACAGAGACAGACTTACACTGACGCGAAGAATGGAAGAAAGAAAGGAAACAGAAAGCATCCTTCCACCACACGCACCCTTAAGGGGTGTAGACTGGCAAAGCGCAAAGAGGACTTTTCGATTTGCCTCCTTTAAATGGTTGCTTGCTGGACACGGTTCTGAGCAAAGAAGGAAGGAAGGAAGGATTCTGCTCTTCCCTGTCTGCAGTGCTGCCTCTTTCCTGCACGCCGCAAGATCTGGCCTGACTGTCTGAAGGGATTTGTCGTTCTTTCCACACTGAGCAAAAAGAAACAAACCGCACTGTGAACCACCAAACGGACCTACCTGAGTAGGTGAATCCTTTCTCCTCGCAGACCGTGCTGCAGTCGGTGTTGGTGACATCTTCAGCCTCCTCCTTCACCCAGGTCCATCCGCCTCTGTCCGCTGTGAGGAACTTGTAGCAGCCCTCGTACGTCAAGCATGGGCCCGGGGCGGGGGTGGTGGTCGTCTCCACAGGGGCGGGGGTGGTGGCGGGTGCGTCGGTAGTGCAGGGCGCTTCAGCAACGCAGCCGCTGTAGAGAACGGTTGCCTTATGGCGAGACCCGCAGGTGTCGGAGGAATCTCCGGAGCACTTCCAGTCACACTCCGAGTCATCGAGCTTCACGTCGGGGAGGCCGTCGCTGCATGCGCAGTCGGTGCCCTTGAAGGTCACCGTGTAGGCCTTTCCGAGGGCAGAGCACATGTTTCTGCATTTGTCGTTTGTTAGCTCGGCGTCCTCCTCCGCTGCCCAGTCAAAGCCTTCTTGGTCGCCCTCCGTGTTGAGGAAGCGGTAACAGCCGATATAGGGATCTGAACGGAAGGAGAGAGGGAAGGGAAGGGACTCTCAGTCAAACGCTAGGGTGGATGGTGGATGCATGCGGCAATTAGAAAGAAAGTTGGACGGAGAGTGAGGAAGTCGCTTCGAAAAAGAGCGATGAGAAATGCTGGGGCGGGCCTGATCAGTAGGAGAAAGGGAAAAGACTGTCGCAGGGTCGCACCTTTGCAGTGAATGAGGGTGGTGGATGTGGTACTCGTAGTCGTGGTGGTGGTGGTGGTAGTGGTCGTGGTTGTGGTGGTGGTTGTAGTGGTCGTGGTTGTGGTGGTGGTGGTGGTGGTTGTAGTGGTAGTGGTCGTGGTGGTGGTGGTGGTTGTAGTGGTAGTGGTAGTGGTCGTGGTGGTGGTAGTGGGAGTGGTGGTAGTCGTGGTGACAGCTGCACGTGCACGCGAAGAGAGAACCACAGATGAATGAAGAAATGGCGAAGAAACAAGCACGAGAAAAACTCAAGCAGACAAGTAAGAGAAAAAGAAAGGCCAACCCAACACGGGGGGGGCAAAGAAGACAAGAATCAAGGGCTCCCTTTCTCTCTCTCTCTCTCTCTCTCTCTCTCTCACGGGAGGGAGATGCGGTGAGTGAGTTTGTGCAATCGGGGGGGGGCATCACGGGTCGGTCTCGTTCGGTCGTTCGTTTGCATGACAGACGTTCGGGCGGGCACGTCGCGTTGTGGATGAGGCCATCAGAAAAAAAAAAAACGACAACCAGCCTCCCTCCCAACAGTCATGACTGACGGCAAACTGTGTAGACGGTCACATCATGGGTGGCACCACACATCTCCGAGCCGCCAGTAGAGAGGAACCCTCCGGAGCTGCCGCCAGCACAGGCCATGTCACACTCACTGTCTTCGACCTGCATGCAACCAGACAGACAACCAACCCGACAAATTAATTCATTTGAGTTGAGTTAGCAGTGCGGCAGGCACAAGAACGCAGTCACGCTTAAGAGGAATAGTCAAAGCTCGCCAGTGTACGCAAATGAGAGCAAAGAGACTGATTGACCGACCTTTGGAATGGTCAGTGAGTTGCTGCACAAGCAGTCCTCTCCCTTCAGAGTAGCGGAATAGGCATAGCTCATCTCTCCACACTTCTCCATGCACACAGCATTTGTCAGAGAGGTGTCTTCTTCCATAACGAACTCCCATCCGGAGTTGTCGCTTTCCTTCCGGAGGAATCGGAAGCACCCGACAGGGCTCCCGCACTCTGGCCCGGTCGTGGTTGTAGTGGTGGTCGTGGCTTCAGTCGTCGTGGTTGTTGTGGTTGTGGTTGTCGTGGGTGCTTCTGCGCGTACAGGGGAGAAGAAACGAGAATGCAACAAGGCAAGGCAAGGCCGGGCAGAGGCAGAGCTCGAGTCCGGGTACGAACGATAGAAAAAGACTTCGAACGAAACAAGAGGCATGCATGAATCACAGCGAGAGCGAGAGAGAGAGAGAGGGGGAGAGAGAGAGCATGCACCATCATCATGCGGCCGTCCATCCTCACATGCAGTCGACACAGTTGTTTAAACTGGGGGAAAATGGTGAAACTCAGTCAAGGTTCCTTCCTATAGCTTGAGTCGACAGAGGCTGGGTGGGTGCAGCTGCAGTGTATCAGTGAGGAAGAGAGAGGTCCTCTCTCTCTGAGGAAGAACAGATATGCAGAGAGAGATAGCAACAGATCCTCCAAAGTTCTTCTCCAGACATTCCTTCCTTGCAACCAACCAAGCCATCGATCGATCGACTCACCGCATTTCCATCCGCAGATGGTCACATCGTGAGAGCCACCGCAGATGGCCGACGAATCGCCGGCGCAGGGGATTTCGCAGACCGTTCCCTCCTTCCGCTCTTCCGAAGGAAGCTCGTTGGTGCACGCGCAGTCCTTACCCTTGAAGGTTGCGGAGTATTTGTACCCTGCCTCCTTGCACTTCTCTGTGCAGAGTTCGTTCGTCAGGTCTTCGGATTCCTCCATCACCCACGAGAAGCCCTCCTGCTCTCCCTTCAGGTTCTCGAAGCTGTAGCAGCCCTTGCACATGTCGGTGCCACAGGTGGAGGTTGTAGTGGTGGTGGTCGTGGTAGTGGTAGTGGTGGTGGTAGTGGTGGTAGTAGTCGTAGTTGTTGTGGCTGCAGCGGGTGATGCGCGATAGAAATGCAGCACAGAGTTTATGTGGGCATGATGCAAAGCAGTCAATCAAATTCAGGAAGGGCCTTCCACCAACTTTTCTTGCGAAGGGAGCAATCAAAAAGAGGGCCGAGAAATCCCATGGCTTTGGAAAGCAAAATCCAGAACGACATTCCCCAAGAAAAATTCTTTCTGTCTAAGCGACTGACGGCAAGCAGATTTGTAGACGGTGAGATCGTGGGTGTTGCCGCACTTGTCGGTTGTCGAAAAGAGACTCCAGGATGCACCTGAGCAGGCCATGGAGCACTCAGCGTCGTCTTCTTTCGGGATCGTCACACCGTTGCTGCACCAACAGTCCTCGCCCTTCAAAGTGCCTGCAAATGCAAAGCCCTTGTCAGAGCATGTCTGCTTGCAAATCTCGTTCGTCATCGTTGTGCTCTCCTCGATCTCAAGAGACCACCCCTCGGGGTCTCCCTCCTCTCGGAGGAACCTGTAACAGCCGACATAGTCCCCGCAGGTGGGGGCCTCAGTCGTGGTGGTTGTGGTGGTGGTCTCGACTGTAGTCGTGGTGGTCGTGGTCGTGGTAGGAGGGGCGACTGCACATCGAAAGTCGGAAGTGGAAGCGGATAAGCGAAGGTTCAGCTGGGCACCCACATAGGCAGGAAGGAAGGAAGGAATCATGCAGTCGGGTCCTATGCATGAATGTAGCAGCAGAACCGCAACCATGCAGCCCGGTAGATCCTTGCGGGTCGCAACGGAGCCAATGAGGCAAGAGAGCAAGACAGAGAACCGGACAGGAGAAATGGAGGGAACAGTGATCGAACCACGAGGGGGGGAAAAAAGACAAATAATAAAGGAAAAGCGAAATTGGACGTTAAAAATGGGGGAAACATCTAGAAGAGAGGGAGGCACAAAGGAAGGATATCGGAGGAGGCTGGAGGATAATTGACGGAGCAAAAGAGTCTGAAAAAAAAGAAGGAAATGGAGGTCAAACTCCTGCTGCTTTCTTCAGTAATCTGTCTTTGACATTCATTTACCCTTTATTCTGTTTTGATAAGGACAGACACTCGCTCGGCTTTTCCCTTTGTCACCACATCCCGAAAAAACAGCCACTCGGCCAAGCCAGCAAACTGACTGCATTCAGAAGTGCAGATCGTCACATCGTGGGAGCCGCCGCAGTACTCGCCCGAGTTTCCTGTGCAGGGGATTTCGCATTCTGTTCCGACCTTCCTCTCTTCGGGAGGAAGGTCGTTCGTGCACGCGCAGTCCTGCCCCTTGAACGTAGCGGAGTAGGTGTACCCTGCTTCCTTGCACTTCTCTGTGCAGACCTCGTTTGTGAGCTCCTGTGACTCTTCGGCCACCCACACGAATCCCTCCTGCTCTCCCTTCAGGTTCTCGAAGCTGTAGCAGCCCTTGCACATGTCGTAACCACAAGTGCTGGTCGTGGTCGTGGTGGTTGTTGTGGTTGTGGTGGTGGTTGTAGTCGTGGTTGCTGCAAGGAGAGGCACGATCGAACAGCAATTTGGAAACCGGCAGAAGCAAGGATGGAAGAATAGGAAGGGAAGGGAAAGGAAAGGAAAGGGGGGAAGAAAGGTGGTAACACAGAAGGAAGGGAGGGAGGGAAGAAATGCAAGAAAGAAAAAGAATGACGCGGGAACTGTTGCGATCCCCTGACGTCAACAAAACACCATCAACCAGAAAGCGAAAAAACGAATGAAGACACCGGCAAAAGGGGGACCGCAACAAAAGAACAGAAACGGACAAAAACAGCAATCTACTTGAAGATAGCTAGCTGTAGACTGACGGCAAGCAGACTTGCAGACGCTCAGCCGATGGCTAGATCCGCACTTCTCGCTGCCGCTCCCCCCCCAGCCGGACGAGAACTCAGAGCTGGTGCAGTCGACGTCGCACTCGCCGCTGTCAACAGACGGGATCGTCACGTCGTTGCTGCACCAGCAGTCCTGTCCCTTCAGGGTGCCCGCGTAAGCGAAACCCTCATCGGCACACTTCTGCTCGCACATCGCGTTGGTCATCTCTGTGCTCTCCTCGATTTCCAGCGTCCACCCAGAGGGGTCGCACTCCTCGCGGAGGAACCGGTAGCAACCCATGCACACACCGCACTCAGGCTCTGTGGTGGTCGTCGTTGTGGTTGTGGTGGTGGTCGTAGTCGTCGTGGTGGTAGTGGTTGTCGTCGCTGCAACCAAAGATCGAAAGGCGAGAGACAGAGACGCTTGAGTTTCCGTCGATTTGAGCAAACACACTCCTCAACTGCCCAGCAGACAGAGCAAGAGCTTTCCAGAGGTGCGAAAAGGCGGGGGAGAAGCAGAAAAACAGAAAGACATCAAAAAAGAAACAGAAGAAAGAGGAGGATGGCGACTCACGGCAAGCAGAAAGGCACACAGTGAGACTGTGTGTGGCACCGCACATCTCAGCACTGGTGAAGAACCCGCCAGGAGCCCCCGAGCATGCGACGTCGCACTCTCCCGTCTCTTCAGGGATCTTCAGCTCGTTGCTGCACCAGCAGTCCTGTCCCTTCAGGGTGCCTGCATACTTGAACCCCTTGTCCGAGCACGTCTGCTCGCAGAGATCGTTCGTCATCTCCGAGCTCTCCTCGATTTCCAGGGTCCACCCCTCAGGGTCATTCTCCTCCCGGAGGAACCGGTAACAGCCGAGGCACTCACCGCACTCGGGGGGCTCAGTCGTTGTGGTGGTAGTGGTTGTGACGGTGGTTGTTGTGGTCGTCGTGGTGGTGGTGGGGGGTGCGACTGGGAGTAGAAAGCATTCAGAAAAGAAAGTGAAGGTGAGTATGCAACGATGCTGGAGGGTGGAAGAATCAAACGCAGAGATGGAGATGGCTCAGGAGACTGAGCGCATGATAACGAGCATGAATGAGAACGGCTGCTGACACACACGAGGAAGACCCACTTTCGACACCGTCAGGGACTACGCACAGGCTTCAGAAAAGTGACCGCACAGTCTTTTTGATTCACTTTTAAGAAGCAATGCTCTGAAAAAAGGAAGATACATGTGGACAACAAATGAGCATGGGTCAACAGTGATTCCAACTGACTGCATTCGGACGAGCAAATTGTCACGCCGTGAGAGCCGCCACAGTACTCGCCCGAGTTGCCCGTGCAAGCGATCTCGCACTCAGTGCCCTCCTTCCGCTCCTCGGGGGGCAGCTCGTTCGTGCACGCACAGTCGTTGCCCTTGAACGTAGCGGAGTAGGTGTACCCTGCTTCCTTGCACTTCTCTGTGCAGACCTCGTTTGTGAGTTCCTCCGACTCCTCCATCACCCACACGAACCCTTCCTGCTCTCCCTTCAGGTTCTCGAAGCTGTAGCAGCCCTTGCACATGTCGTAACCACAAGTGCTGGTCGTGGTCGTGGTGGTAGTAGTGGTGGTGGTGGTAGTCGTGGTAGTTGGTGGTGCAACTGCAGTCATACGTATAGGAACGGCATCGCTCTTGAATCAAGAACGAGCAAAACGAGGAAAGAAAACTCGAACGGGAAGGAAAGTCTTTGGAGAAAGTCGCCGACTGCCGCCTCAACAAGACTGATCGCCTTTCACACACATTCATCCAGACTGCATGAAATGCAGAGACGGCGCGACTGACTGCATTCGGACGAGCAGATCGTCACGTCGTGAGAGCCGCCACAGTACTCGCCCGAGTTGCCCGTGCAAGCGATCTCGCACTCAGTGCCCTCCTTCCGCTCCTCGGGAGGAAGCTCGTTCGTGCATGCGCAGTCCTGCCCCTTGAACGTAGCGGAGTAGGTGTACCCTGCTTCCTTGCACTTCTCTGTGCAGACCTCGTTTGTGAGCTCCTGAGACTCTTCGGCCACCCACACGAATCCCTCCTGCTCTCCCTTCAGCTTCTCGAAGCTGTAGCAGCCCTTGCACATGTCATAGGCGCAAGTGGAGGTCGTGGTGGTTGTGGTCGTGGTGGTGGTCGTAGTAGTGGTGGTTGTGGTAGTCGTCGTGGTGGTTGCTGCACACTCAGAAACGATCACAAGCGGGAAGAGAGGAACGTGGCGCTTGCGTTTTTCGTCGACGGCGGGGAGACAAGGCGCGAAGATAGATTCGAAGACAACACCAAGAAAGGACAGACAGAAGAATCGAGAAAAACAAACAAACGAAAGAAAGAAGGAAACGAAGGAAAGAGGGAAAGAAAGAAAATTTGAAGGAGAGAGGGAAAGAAAGAAGAGAAGGACAGAGGGAAAGAAAGGAAGGAATGAATGGAGGGAAAAAAAAAATGACGCGGGAACTGTTGCGATCCGCTGACGTCAACAAAACACCATCAGCCAGAAAGCGAAAAAACGAATGAAGACACGAGACCGCAACAGAAGAACAGAAACGAATGAAAAGAGCAATCTTCTTGAAGACAGCCAGCTGCAGACTGACGGCAAGCAGACTTGCAGACGCTCAGCCGATGGCTAGATCCGCACTTCTCGCTGCCGCTCCCCCCCCAGCCGGACGAGAACTCAGAGCTGGTGCAGTCGACGTCGCACTCGCCGCTGTCAACAGACGGGATCGTCACGTCGTTGCTGCACCAGCAGTCCTGTCCCTTCAGGGTGCCCGCGTAAGCGAAACCCTCATCGGCACACTTCTGCTCGCACACCGCGTTGGTCATCTCTGTGCTCTCCTCGATTTCCAGCGTCCACCCAGAGGGGTCGCCCTCCTCGCGGAGGAACCGGTAGCAACCCATGCACACGCCACACTCAGGCTCTGTGGTGGTCGTCGTTGTGGTTGTGGTGGTGGTCGTGGTGGTAGTAGTGGTGGTAGTTGTTGTTGCTGCAACAGCACAGGCAGGCAGGCAGGCAGGCAGGCAGGCAGGCAACAAGCGTGAACCGGCTTGACCAAGAACTGCCACCACTGCTCACTTATCGCGCAAGAAAAGAACGGAATTCAAAAACGATCCAACGAGTGTAGGAACGGAGCAAAAGAGGAACACAAGAGAAAGAGAAGAGAACGAAGCAGCAAAAGGGAAATAAAAACAAAGAGGAAACACAATCCCAGACAGAGAGCGAAGAGACAGACAGAGAGGGAGATGGAGAGTGAGATGGCGACTCACGGCAGGCAGAGAGGCACACAGTCAGACGGTGGCTAGAGCCGCACATCTCAGCGCTGCTGAAGAACCCGCCAGGAGCGCCTGTGCAAGCGACGTCGCACTCGCCCTCCTCTTCAGGCATCTTCAGCTCGTTGCTGCACCAGCAGTCCTGTCCCTTCAGGGTGCCTGCATACTTGAACCCCTTGTCGGAGCACGTCTGCTCGCAGAGATCGTTCGTCATCTCCGAGCTCTCCTCGATTTCCAGGGTCCACCCCTCAGGGTCATTCTCCTCCCGGAGGAACCGGTAACAGCCGAGGCACTCACCGCACTCGGGGGCCTCAGTCGTCGTGGTCGTCGTGGTGGTAGTGGTCGTGACGGTGGTTGTCGTAGTCGTCGTGGTGGTTGTCGTAGTGGGTGCGACTGCAGCCACCCAAGAAGAACGGATACGCAGGTTGCAAAGGAAGACAGGAAAACATGGAGCCTTCCTCAGCAGCACAACCGAACAACCGAAATGACAGAAGAAGCGGCACCAACAAAAACGGAAAAGGCTTCCGAGAGTACGGAACCTACAAAACAGCCGATCACACAAAAAAGCAAATAAAGCATCCAACGCAACTTGCACAAAGAGAAGAAAAGCTGACTGACTGCATTCGGACGAGCAGATCGTCACGTCGTGAGAGCCGCCGCAGTACTCGCCCGAGTTGCCTGTGCACGCCACTTCGCACTCAGTGCCCTCCTTCCGCTCCTCGGGAGGAAGCTCGTTCGTGCACGCGCAGTCCTGCCCCTTGAACGTAGCGGAGTAGGTGTACCCTGCCTCCTTGCACTTCTCTGTGCAGACCTCGTTTGTGAGCTCCTGTGACTCTTCGGCCACCCACACGAATCCCTCCTGCTCTCCCTTCAACTTCTCGAAGCTGTAGCACCCCATGCACATGTCATAGGCGCAAGTGGAGGTGGTGGTGGTTGTGGTGGTGGTCGTGGTCGTTGTGGTGGTGGTTGTCACCTCTGCATGCAGGGATGATGCACAGGAGCGGAAGGATAGGGGGGAAGGCCACAGACAGATTTGGGAGACACCGGAATGAATAAAAGCTGCAGCAGAAGAAAATTTTAGAGGGCACTCCGTAGAAAGCCCAAAAAGCACAGACAGGAAACGGGGTACTGAACCAAAATAAGGAAAGAGGGCTCAATGTTGTTGTGCTATCTGTAAAGATTGCCATCGGTGACTGGCACGACCTGGGGCCTGCCTGCATGGACTTTCTTCCTCACTTGGTTGCCTTGCCGACGTTTTTTTTTTGTTTGTTCCTGACTCGTTGGATACTTGATTCCCTTTATTTTCTGATGACGCGGTGCGATCATCTGTCTGACAGACTGACCACATCCGATAGTCATGATTGTGACATCGTGAGAGCCGCCGCAAACCTCGCCAGAGCCACCGGTACATGGAACTTCACAGTCAGCGTCCGTGTCTGCCTGGGGTGGAAGCTCGTTGGAGCATGCACAGTCGTTGCCCTTGAACGTGGCAGAGTATTTGAATCCTCCCTCCTCTGCACAAAGGGCACGGCACTTCTCGTTGGTCATATCGGTAGACTCCTCCTCCTGCCACTTGAAACCGTTTTGGTCACCCTTCAGATTCTCAAATCTGCGACACCCGAGATTCGTGTGCTCGCAGGAAGTCGTAGTCGTTGTGGTGGTCGTGGTGGTCGTTGTGGTAGTTGCTGCACACAGAGAGAAAGCCAGTGTGTGGCAACGCATGATGCGAACATGATTTCCCTTACGATGGCTTCACGAGTCAAGGCTCCTTTACTGCCTTCTCTTTT
Source organism: Chromera velia (assembly GCA_018398765.1). NCBI lineage: Eukaryota > Chromeraceae > Chromera > Chromera velia. The sequence continues at coordinate 2,997 of JAHBMJ010004345.1, read as the reverse complement.
CCAAGACGGAATCCAAAGAGTGCGTGGGATCTCTTTTTTATATTCCTTTTCTGGTCATCAAACCGACATTGGAAGGGAGACAATTCTCTTTTCCGTATAAAGAGAGAGCATCAAAAAAGAGAAAAAAATAAAAATCCGACACTGAGCAAAGCATGGAAAGAACACAGGGGTGAGAGCTACACAACACTCGCAGACAGGAATGAGTCATAAAACTGGCGAACACATGAGTGAAATGATGCCCATGCAGCACTAAACGGACCAGATGCACAACGCAAAACAGTTGGAAGCAGTACAAGGGCGCAGTGCACATCTCCTTTCATGAAAAGGAAGGAAGTAATTTGTCGAAGCTAGATCGACACAAGGGAGAAAAAAAATGCTTCCAGTCCGGAGAGAGCAGCGAACAACTGACGGCATGAGGCCTTGCACACCGAAAGCCGATGCGTAGAGCCGCAGTATTCTCCAGACAGCCACATCCAATACCACGAGGGCCCGCTTCCCGTGCAGTAGACGTCGCACTCCCCAGGTTCGGCAGTCAAGCTGAGATCATGGCTACACCAGCAGTCCTGTCCCTTCAGGGTTCCTGAATAGGTGTACCCCTTCTCGAGGCAGGTGTCCTGACAGACTTTGTTGGTCATGGAAGAGGACTCCTCGATGACCAAGTCCCATCCCTCGGGGTCTCCCTCTTCTCGGAGGAATCTGAAGCAGTCAATGCACGCTCCGCAGGGAGCCTCAGTGGTGGTAGTCGTAGTGGTAGTGGGTGCGACTGCAGGCAGGAAAGTAAACGGATAAGAGGGCAAACACACTTTTTGAACGCACTCACATGAGCAAGCCCCCTCCCACATCTCCGATTCCATTCTTTCATTGCAGTCACTTCCCTGCTCTTAAAAAAGCCACAAAGCAACAAAAACGGTCAGCAGAGTTATCGCAAGAAAAGACCAAACAGACGGAATTCCGCAAAAGAGCAAGCGTCCGCAGCCTCTGTGCGGACAAAATACAGCGCACCAAACAAACCACTCTCAGGAATCACGCCAAGCATAAGATGACCGCTTTCACGGAGAAGCACCGACGCAGACAGCAAAAAGATGAACACTGTGAAAAAGATGCTGAACTCTGTCTGCGGACTCACTGCATTCGGACGAGCAGATCGTCACGTCGTGAGAGCCGCCGCAGTACTCGCTGGAGTCGCCTGTGCACGCTACTTCGCACTCAGTGCCCTTCTTCCGCTCCTCGGGAGGAAGCTCGTTCGTGCATGCGCAGTCCTGTCCCTTGAACGTAGCGGAGTAGGTGTACCCTGCCTCCTTGCACTTCTCTGTGCAGACCTCGTTAGTCAGCTCCTGTGATTCTTCGGCCACCCACACGAATCCCTCCTGCTCTCCCTTCAACTTCTCGAAGCTGTAGCACCCCATGCACATGTCATAGGCGCAAGTGGAGGTCGTGGTGGTAGTCGTGGTGGTCGTAGTGGTGGTCGTAGTGGTGGTGGTAGTCGTGGTGGTAGTGGGTGCGACTGCAAAAAAAAGCGAGAGAGCATCATTGAAAAAGGAGTGCAAGCGAACTTACAGGGTTTCTCAACAACACAACCATGGGGACAAACCAAAAAAAAGGGCGGAAACCAAAAGGGAAACGACCGCGAGAGCAAGGAACTTACAAAACAGCCGCTCACACAAAGAAGCAATCAATCATGCAACGCAACTTGAACAAAGAGAAGAGCAGAGAAGAAGAGAGAAGCTCGACTGACTGCATTCGGACGAGCAGATCGTCACGTCGTGAGAGCCGCCGCAGTACTCGCTGGAGTCGCCTGTGCACGCTACTTCGCACTCAGTGCCCTCCTTCCGCTCCTCGGGAGGAAGCTCGTTCGTGCATGCGCAGTCCTGCCCCTTGAACGTAGCGGAGTAGGTGTACCCTGCTTCCTTGCACTTCTCTGTGCAAATCTCGTTAGTGAGCTCCTGAGACTCTTCGGCCACCCACACGAATCCCTCCTGCTCTCCCTTCAACTTCTCGAAGCTGTAGCACCCCATACACATGTCATAGGCGCAAGTGGAGGTCGTGGTGGTAGTCGTGGTTGTGGTAGTGGTGGTTGTGGTCGTGGTGGTCGTTGTGGTTGTCGTCGCTGCACAGCCGAGGAAATAAATTCGACACAGGTCCAAGTTGCCGTCTCTTCTTTTCTTTTGCACGACAGGCAAAGCACCGAGAAGGGGCGAAGGCGGGTGGGTCAAAAGAGATAGATATGTTCAAATTAAGGGAGTCTGTTTTTCTTTCAGCTGACTCACGGACGAACAGACGTGGAGGCCGAAAGAAATTAAGAAATGATCGACACGTACTGAACGACTATTGTTTCTTTCATCCTTAGTGTGATGTCACGGACAGACACAGAAAGAAACACGGAGACTAGGACACAGGGAGACAAAGGAAAAAAGAAACAGACAAACTAACCAACAGGCTGACTCACAGGAAGAGGAAAGCGGACGGGAAACAAAGAGAATCTCGGTATCTCTGTCAGTCAGCCAGTCGAATCCAAAGAACAAGAAATAAACAAAGACGACGAATGAAAAAACACGTCTCGTCTCGACTGACGGCAAGCAGACTTGCAGACAGTCAGGCGATGGCTGGAACCGCAATAGTCGCTCCCGGCTGTGCACCCCACATCACACTCGCCGCCGTCCACCGACGGGATGGTCAGGCTGCTAGTGCACCAGCAGTCCTGTCCCTTCAGCGTGCCTGAATAGCCGAAGCCCTTATCGGCACACTTCTGCTCGCAGAGCTCGTTGGACATCTCCTGGCTCTCCTCGATCTCGAGCTCCCACCCAGAGGGGTCGTTCTCCTCGCGGAGGAACCGGTAGCAACCCATGCACACGCCACACTCAGGCTCTGTGGTGGTCGTCGTTGTGGTTGTGGTGGTGGTCGTGGTGGTAGTAGTGGTGGTAGTTGTTGTTGCTGCAACAGCACAGGCAGGCAGGCAGGCAGGCAGGCAGGCAACAAGCGTGAACCGGCTTGACCAAG
>JAHBMJ010004338.1:71878-80621 GCA_018398765.1 Chromera velia | reverse complement strand
CCCCCCCCCCCCCCCCTTGTTCTCCTCGCAGGTTGGCGGATGGATGGATCAACGAAAGGAGACGGATCGTCCCCCCTCCCGTCTCCATCCCTCCGAGAACCGTCTCTGCACCCTCAGCCACAGCCCATGCAGCCGCACCTGTGCAGCCAGGGCAGGGGGGAAGCGGCGTCGCACAGGGGGGACAGGGACAGCTTCTGTCGGGACAGAGCTCGAGGACAGCTTCTACCTCGCAGAGCCGCAGGGGAGGGAAGGTGGATGGTGGGGACTCTGGGGGGAAGTCCGGGCACGTAGACGGGGTGAAAGTGAAGGGGGTGGATGGAGGAGTAACTCCTCCCGGGGAGTTGTTTGTCGTCCGTGTGAGCGACAGCAGAACCCGTGTGCAGATACTCATGGCACACCAAGCTAGGGCACTTGCCGCGTCTCTGTCGTTTGTGAGGCCGTCTCTGTCAGTGGGTGCATGGGGGGGAACGACGTCGGGTCTCCTGCCACTTGCCCAGCAGGGGGGGCGGTACACGTTCTCTTCAGGAGGCTGTCTGCCTTCCAGACAGGCACAGGGAAGTGTAGGGACAGCGGAGAGTCTTGCGATGTCCCTTTCGCGTTCTCTATCAATGTTCAACCTTCAACCATGGCAGACGGAAAACAGGAGCCTAGACCAGCTGAGTGCCTTGCTGGCTGCTTCTGGAAAGTGCCCCCCCATACGAGGGGACGGGAGGTTTGGGGGGAGCATGGGAGGTGGGGGGCAGAGACTTTCTTCCCCCCTTCCTGCCTTGTCCCTCTCTCTGCCTCCAGTCAGCGCATGTACAGGCGATGTCCTGGAAGCAGTCTTCGGTGTTTCCGGTCACGGGTCTACCCCGGTGCCCTTCTTGGACTGCGGCAGAAGACCCGCACCCCCTGTTGCCATCAGCCCCCTTTCTCTCGGTCAACCGAGAGATAGTCTTCCTGGAGGGGCCATGACAAGTGACAGTCACACCGCAAGGAGAAAGAGGGGGAGTTCAGGTCAACCCAAGCCGAAGGAGAAGGAAAAGGAGAAAGAAAGAGCAAGAAAGAGCGTCTCCCAATCGAAAAGAAACCTGCCACCTCCATGCCTCTCCGCCCCCTCTCTGCTTCCCTCAACCCAAACAAAGAGGCAGTCGCTGTCCTCGAATGACAACTCCCTGCCTGTGGGAGCCTTCCCGCCCCCACCTCCTTCGAACACGGTCCCTCAAGAAGAAGCCAAGAGACGCGGAAGTAGCCGGGAAAGCCCCAAAAGAACAGGGGGGGCATCCGGACCACAATCACGACCCCCTCCTGTCTCGACCCCCTCTCTCTTGAAGTCCTATGCCCAGATACAGCTGCCCGGAGGACGCTCCGCATACCCCCCCTCCATTTCCTCTCGAGACCTTTCAGTCTCCCCCCAACCTCCCGAGACTCTTCCTCTTCCTTTTGCAGGCTCAGTCGGGACACACCAGCACCAGAGGCAGAGGGATGAAGAACAAGGAGAAGGAGGGGATGGATGGGATGACGCAGAGGTCAAGCACCCTCGCGGAAAGGGACCCTCTTCTTTCCTGGAGAGTCAAGTTGTCCTCCCCGCCTCTCGTCTCCGGACTCTCACCCCCTCAACCCAGGCCTATACTTCTGCCACAGGGACCCCCGAGCCCCTTTCATCTTCTCAAGACCGGGGAAGCAGGATCCGAACGAACACCGTGTCCCCCCCCCTGCACGACTCTTCTTCATCATCAGAATTCCCCCCCGGCTCTCTGTCAACTCAACTACATGCTCTCCCACCCGCACGCCTCCCCCCTCCCCTTCCCCGTCTCCTCAGCGGATCTCAACCTCAACAACAGTCTGGGCCGGGTGACCGTTCGGGCTGGGTGTCTGTTTCGGCACAGGAGGAAGCAAGAGACGGGCGGAAAACATCCGGAATGTCTCTCCTGGCTTCTGCCTCTGTTCGTCTCTCTCCAAGCGCCAGCCCAGAAGACAGCGTGCGTGGGGGGGAGGAGCCAGTGAAGGCCTCCAGCAGGCATGCAAGTTATCCGGAGAGTCCATCGGAAGGCGAGGGGTGGAAGGGGGGCAGGAAAGAAGACAACAGAGGAGCAGAGGATTCCAATTTCCATGAAGAAGATGCATTGGAGGACTCTGACAGCGAGCTGAGTGATGGAGTGGAGGCGGAGGAGGAGGAAATGCAGGGGGAGACAGAAACGGGTTGTCACAGCCATTCAGGACCTCCGTGTGTCCCGCCTCCCGTCTCCGTCTCGTTGAACATGTTTGGGGACTCCCAGAGACTGGCGCTCCTCAATATGGTGGCCTCCTCACTCCCGCACTACAGCAGGGCAGGCAGCTTCGGTGGGTGAACGTGTGCCTGTTGTGTGTATTTGTGTGTGTGTGTGTGTGTGTGTGGCTTTGAGATGATAATATTAATATCTGGGTGGAACAAAGATGGTGTTGTCGATTTCCTTTGCAATCGCTTCTCTTCTGCATCTGCATGGTGCACCCCGTCTCTCTCTCAGCATTTTGTTTCCTTCCTTCCTTCCTTGTGGGTCTTTCTTCGAGTGCCTCAACCGGAGAGATAGCAGTGCAATCGAAGTGAGTGAGTGAGTGAGTGAGTGAGTGAGTGGGGCACATTGTAGAACGCACGTCTCTCAATTTTTAGCGCAGTAAGCTCTCTGAGTGTGTGTCTTCTTTATGTTTTGTTTGACTGGCGTTGCATGCGTGCAGGAGCGCCCTTTCGGAGAGAGATGCTGCCGGAATCGTCACCTCTGTACCACTTCGCTGTCCTTGCTGTCAGTCAGTCAGTCAGTCAGTCTCCCCAATCTTCCCTCCAAAAATGGGGGGGATCTTGCACTTGGCTTCCGCCTCCAAGCCCTTCAAAGATGGATGCCTGCAGTCGTCGCTCTGTCGCAAAGTGTAGCTACATTCGTCCAGAGATTTTATTTCCGTCATCGGAATCGAATGAAAAAGGCGACTTATCACTTTCTTTTTTGCTTCTCCCTCCTCCTGCACCCAACTTTACGAATACATACATAAATGTGATCCCTCTCTTCTCTCTTCTCCCATCTCCCCCTACCTGCATGCCTCGCTGATGGCTGCCTCCTTCCATGCATCCAGACGGTGTCGTCGTTGACCTTCCACAGGGAGCGGCTGAACGGACAGCTCTTCTGCCCGCCCCCAAAGCTCATCATCGTGGGAGTGGAGCGAATCTTCAACGCGTCTCTCCAGGTGGGTGCATGGGTCTCTCGGCGCGCAAACAACTCTCTCTCTCCCTCTCACACACACCCACACACACACATACACACCCACACGCATGCAAACAAACGCATACACACACACACGCGCGCGCGTGCGAGAGAGAGAGAGAGAAGATGTAGTATGTGAGAGCAAGAAGAGCTTGAGAGACGGCCTGGATTTGCATGTGGAGCATGTTGAAGGAACGAGGGTCTGCTGGAAGCGTATGTAGCGGGGGGGTCAGTGTACACGGAAAGAAAAGGAATTCACACAAGGATGGTGCAAGGGTTCCATCTTAAATTTTCCATTTACCCCCCTGGCAGCTAGTCCAACAAACAAATAAAACTCCTGCTCAAGCTCATCCCAGCATCCTCACTCACGTCACATGCTCATGACTCGACTCCTCTCTTCCCTCCCTCATCCCCCCCCCCCCCCNAGGACGAATACCTCGCCAAGCGCAACCGCATGGCAGCCGCAGTCCTGGCCACACCCAGCCAGGCCCGCATGGGGGGGTGCACCCCTCTGATGCAGATGCCGAAGTTCCTCCGAGTCTCCCAGTCGATGCACATGCAGGACTTTGACTCTGCCCTCAGCGGGCTGGAACTGAACTTGAACGAATTCTTCCTCTTCCATGGATGCAGGTGGGTGGGTGGAGCGGGGAGGGGAGTTACGCCGTAAGTGAGCGGACCGAAATTATACGTTTATTTTAGTGATGGGCCATGCATTCACTTCAAAATTTGAAGGAGTTTTGTTTGCCTCCTCCATAGCTCGCACGATCTGTTTGTTTGTGGCTCTTGGTCCGTATGTGTTTTCAAAGAGTTCTCTTGTGCTCTGCTCTCAAGCTGTAAAGTACACTTGTCTTTCTCGAGTACTTTTCCTTTCTAGCACGAGCAGGGCAGTCAAGGGAAGCTTTGCTGAAAATGGATGGAATGGACGGGGCAGAAGGGGAAGATGGGGTTCAGAGTGGCATGCAAAGAAAGAACAAACACATGAGTGCATGCCCTCCCTTAATTGTGAGCTCTGTCCTGCAGGAGGGACAAGGTGGACCCAATTTGCCTGTCGGGATTCGACTGTAGAAGGGGAGGGGAGAATAGAGGTCGGTCGGTCGGTCGGTCAGCAGAGTGCCACGGACAGAGGGAGCGCCTTCTTGAATGAAATGAAAAGGAGGGGGACCGAATGGATTGGGTGCAAAGCAGTGATTGCACCTCCTCTTTGTTTCATCATTTCTTTTTTCTGCTCGGATCTGCGGATGGATGGTGGGAGCTTTTCTCTAGTGCTCTCTACAGACAGAGATGGTCATGCATCAAATACGTCCATGTAGGTTGTATTGTCTATTTTCCCTTTCTCTTCATTCCTCTCTCGCAGTCCGTGCTGCCCATTCGAAAGCATTTGGCAACGTTACTCCACTTTCTTTCTTCCGTACATATTTGTTTGCAGGGAAGTTGTTTGGCATCGGTTCTTACTTTGCTGAGAATGCTTCGAAAGGCGATATCTATTGTGACGTTGACACTCAGGGTGGGGGGCTGCGGTTGGGCTCCATGGGAAGTCTGCTAAGGCCCTCCTCGTCCTCCCTCCCCTTGCAAGCAGGGGGGGGGATTCCACCCCCCCAGCGCGCAGGCGCCTCCCTCCCCTCTATGCCCGCATCCATGCAGCCTGGCCAAGGGGCACCTCCGCAGGGGACTAAGGGGGATGCAGGGAGCCAAAATTGCAGTTTATGTGGGGGACAGGACGCTCACCTTGGGTCTGCCGATGCGGGTGGTCACACGCGTCGTGCGCTTTCCGGGGAGGATGTGAGTGTGGGGCGTGTGCTGGCAGAGAACCACCCGAATGTTCGGATTCCGTTTGCGTGTCTGGCTTCCGAGCAGATGGACTGCATGGAGACGGCTGAAGGAAGGGGTGTCATTTCTTCAGTCCCTCTGTCCTTGCCCATTCAAAGTCGAGGAGCCCTGCCGAGCTTAGAGACCCACCTAGAGAAAGGCAACCGACGACGCACGAAGGCCTGTCCTAAAGATCCGTTGACTGGAGTCGATCCGGAGAGTGACACTCCTCACTCTTCACATCGCAGCAGCAGCAGCAGTAGTCACCTAGACAGTCTGGCAGACGATGCCCTTGCAACAGGGGAAGGCCGTCTCCCTCTCTGCAGCAGGAGAAGGCGAAGGACTAGGACAAACCTAAGTTTCAACTGCCCCCGCACAGATCTTTCGAACGCACACCTCTCCTCCTTCAGTGCACACACGGACAGGGATCAGGAGAGAGCTCGACGTCTCCGTACCCGCCACCGCCACTCCACAGTGGGAGCAGGGGGGGTAGGGGGATTTCCACGAGCTGCGCTCTCCTCTTCCTCCTCGGACGACGACGACCTGACCCCCGCCCCCCACAGAGGCCCTCAGAAGCCCAAAGGGAATGGGGGAGATCCCTCCTCTCCCTCCTCTGTGTCCTCTCTCTCGGCTGACAGCCGTCCCTGCATGCGCATGCACAGGAACAGAGACACTTTGAGGGATCGGAGAGGAGTAAAGACAGACAGAGATGCCCCGACACAGCCTCAGTCAGCAGGCACACACCCCTTCCCCCCCACACAGAGCGCCACACGCGGATTCGGATATCAGCAGAAGACAGCCTACACAACATCACCGGGTGTTGCTGTTGCCTCTGCACCTTCTCCTTTCGGGGTCCCTCCGCATGCTTCCTCTGCCCCAGAACTGCCGCGGCCTTCCTTTGCGACTTGCAGACGCAGGCAGCCAGCTGTAGTCAGTCAGCAAGAGCGAGAGGAGGCCAAGCGGAAGGCAGCAAGGGACCCCCAGACCCGGTGCCTCCTCATCGCCCGAGTGCTGCTGGGAGAGTCCTACAGAGCCACACAACCGATGCCCGACGCCTCCCTTCCCCCCTCGAGAGTCGTACAACAGCAGTCTTCTTCAGGAGGGGGCGCTCCCCCGTCTGCGTGTCTGTACGACAGCGTGTGGGCCGAGACGAGGGCCCGTGGAGGTGTGGTAGACCACCACGAGTATGTCGTGTACGAGAGGGGGCAGGCCCTCCCTCAGTTCTGCATACTGTATCAGCACGCGCAGGACTGCCAGTGCTCGGAGTGTTCGCGCAATGCTTCTCATTGAATGAGGGTAGGGAGAACTGGGAGGCACTCCTTTTGCCTGAACGGACGGCCGATTTGAAGTCAAATGGAGAAGGGGGGGACAGCAGCAGAGCAACAAAAGGGGGGGGGGGGACATCCAGACAGACACAGTCCCTCAGGATTAGAAAGAATTGGGAGAAAACGAGAGCAGCTAGCTTTCGGTGGGGGTGGAAAGAGGCTGCTGTCAGATTGATTCCCAAGGAAGGGAAGGAAGGGACATGCCTCTCTTCTGACAGACAAACAAAGAAAGAAAGAAGGAACGAAAGAAAGAAAGATAGAAAGAAATGGTCGTTTTATTCTGTCCCTGCAAGCAATGAACCCCCCCAATGATTGATCGATCGCTTTTCCTCTCCAAGAGGACAGGAATGAAACCCTGTGGTGCCCCACTATGGGAAAAGGGAGGAGAACATTTCTTTTACGTTTCTTTGGTGCGCGTCAATTGAAATGTGAACTTAAGCGATCGATCGAACGTGACAAACACATGCATCCGAAGAGGGAGACAGAGAGAAGGAAAGAGGGAAAGAAGATCAGAGAGAAAGAGAAAGATCTCGACAAGGGATAATTTGAGCAACAGACTTCACCCTCGCCGTCTCTGCATACAGAGGCTGCTGTCTTGACTGTTCTGACCCTTGTTGTGTTTCCTTATCGCCGTGTTCTTGTCAGGGGAACTGGGCATCGTTTGTTTGTTTGTCTCTGGGTGCGAGAGTGAATAAATGAAATAGAGTTTTTTTTGTTTTTGTGGAGTCTGTCCTCTTTGAGGCGCTCCGCAGCAGATAACTAATTATTTAAGCAACTAATTATTTAAGTGAGCCATGATTTTCCTCCTCACCTTCCTTCCCGTTTCATCCGAAGTGAGGAAGACGCAAGGAAGGAGGAAGGAGGATGGGGGGAGAAACAACCGTTTCTTTCTTTCTTTTGTTTGTTTGGATTTAAAGGGGGGTGCCCGGCTTCTTCCTCTTTTATTCCAACATGTCGCCGTATTCCCCTCCCGCTTTGCCTTTGTTTCGCTGCTGCTGTTGAAAGAAAGAAAAATGTGGGTAGGAAGCAGGTAGGCAGTGAGTGACTGCCAGGGGCCGGGGGGGGAGAGAAAGTACCGGTCGCTCAGGCTGAGAGGAAGAGGGGTTTCACAGAGGGACCAGGAGAAAGTCGCAGCGGCAGCTGGGCAGATGCAGTGAGGAGAGGAAAGAATACCTCTCCATGCCATTCTTGAACCATTTTTTCCTCCTCCCCTAAGCGAATGCTGGTAGAAGCAAGCACCGACAGACAGAGAGACAAAAGGGGGGACAATCAATGAATCGTAGGAAGAAAAGGCGCCACAAAGGAAACGAGAGAAAAGGATTGAGGAGAGAGGACCCGAGTCTTGCTACAAAGCATTGGCGTGTCATTCTTTTCTTCGGTAGAAAACAGATTCGTGCAAACAAAGGTCAACTGTCTGTTTGGTTCGGTAGGTGAATCCATCCTCCCTCTTGTTTCGTTCTTGTTGCTGTTGTTTGTTTTCACGATCGGTTTGGATTGGATGGGATTCAGTCAGGGGGGGGCAACAAACGAAGTGAAGGCAGCAGAAGCTTTATTCTCTCTGTCATTGATTGCATTGAAAGCCCTTTGGATTTCGTCCATTTGTTCGTGAGTGAGGGCACTGATGAGTTTCTGTCTTCAGCCCTCAGACCGCACCGAACTGCAATGCGTGCGTCAACGCATGAGGAGAGGAGGTGCTGCAGTTAGTCACTTAGGTTGACGAGGTAGTGAGTGAGTAAGTGGGTGAGTGGGTGACTGCCTTGCCTGACTGTATCGGTAGGTTTGTTTGTGTGCCGTGGAAGGAAGGGAGGGAGGAAGAGGATGACTGTACGAATATTGTCTCTGAATGCGTTCGCTCGAGCAGCACCAGAAAGGAGACACACGGGCAAGAAGTCCGTTTGTAGTCATATGAAGTAGGGAGATGTATGGGGTGGGTGGGGGGTGATTTTTTTGGAGGAAAGTTGGCATGCAGTTGGAGCTTGTAGCTGGGAATTCAAAGAGACAGATAGATGGACAGAAGGACAGACTGTATGCGGGGGCAATTGATGAAAGAGGCGCCTGCTCGTTCTGTCGCTCTCCCTCTCCCTCTCCCTTTCTCTTTCTCTTCTGATTTCCTCCCTCCCTTCCTTTGTTGGCGCAAGCCGTGTGAGAGAGAGAGACTGATGGATCGATTGGTGCCTCCATGCAGTTGTGTCTCGAGGGAGAAAGGGGAGAAGACTAGGAGAGGATAGAAGTCGGTCTTCAAAATCAAAAGAAAAGGAAGGAAAGAGAGGTGGACGGAAGGAAGGAAGAGAGAGAGAGAGAAGAGGAAAGGAAGGACGAGAGGCGTGAAAGGGTGAAGGAAAGATATGGAGAAAGGAAGAAGACGAAAGAAAGGGAAGCAGAAAAGAAGACAAGGAAGCA
>JAHBMJ010004338.1:61878-66878 GCA_018398765.1 Chromera velia | reverse complement strand
GGACGGCAAGCTTGTTGTGAACGGCAAGACCATTGAGGTCTACTCCGAGAAGGACCCCGTGAGTCTCTTTTGTTTTGTTTATGGCTAGCTGCTGCTGTGCTTGTCTCTTCCTCTGTGCGTCATCGTTGTCTTGCTTGTTGGGGTGTCGTGTCCTTTGCTCCCTCGGACCTGTTGCGCGACCTTTCATCAGTGGTCACAGCCGGTAAAACGTTGTTTGACTGACCTGAGGCACAGGGTCCTGCTGCGCTTGTGCCTGCAAAGACTGGCGGGATGTTGCTGTTACAAGAAAGACAGTGACACACAGCAAAGAATGCTTGCTGTGAGAGTTGTTCACAAAAAAATTGATGACCTTCACGACTTCTTTCTGCGCAGGCTGCGATCAAGTGGGGTGCCGCCGGTGCTGACTACGTTTGCGAGTCTACCGGAGTCTTCACCTCCTCCGACAAGGCCTCCCTCCACTGCGGCGGTGGTGCCAAGAAGGTCCGTCCCTCCCTTCTGTCTGGTCTATTTTGTTCATGCGCAGGTTTGCACGTCCAGCGTGTTGTGCTGCGAGGACGATTTTTGGGAAGTTCCGTTGACAGAAGAGTCGAAGTGCACAGGAATTTTTGGCAGTGTATTGTGAGAAGTGTGCGATGGGGGTTCTGGCAGAGAAGGGGCGGGGCAGATCCTCCGAGATGGTTTCTCACCCCTTTGTTTGTTGTCAAGAGAACAAACTCGCAAGGCAGGCAGGCAGGTAACCACAGTTTTTTAGACGTGGAGAGAAGAACAAAAAAATTCGCGATCGGGTGTGTGAGACAGAGAGTCAGGCGGCTGCGTGCATGCACAGACACACGCGCGTACACGCTCACCCTCCCGAGAGAATAAGGAGGGAGAGGGATACAGACAAAAAGATGAGACGAGCACAGAGAAGACAGGCCCGAAATAAGGATGGAAGGAAAGAAGACATGCAAACAGAGGCCGAGAGCGAAAACGTTCCAGTCAGAGTTTGAGAGCAAGGCTGTGAAGAGATGTCATGGCGACCCTGCGGCGAGGGCAGGCAGGCAGGTCGACTGGTATTCACGGAAGCGCCAGTGTCGGGAAGAGAAGGGGGTGCTGTGCAGAATGTGAAATTTTATGCTAGCGGCCAGACAGTTGAGACGAGTGCGGGTTGGATGATTTCTTTTCAATGCTGATAGGGATGTGTGGGCAAGCAGAGGAGAGACAAAAAGCGATGCAATCGTTTCATTGAAGCAGTGGGGGGAAGAAAGAAGCCTTTTGGGTTGCAAAGCGACGTGAGTGTGTCCTCTTGGGTTGCCTGTTTGTTGTGAGAATGGGAGAGTCAGGGGAGGTACAGATGGAAGGAGGGAGAGACGCAGACAGATAAATACAGATTGAATGACAGATCGAGCAGACGGGCACCCGCACATGCAGATGGATACACACAGAGAGACAGAGAGACGGACGGAGGAGGCAGGCACACACACACACACAGAGAGAGAGAGAGAGAGAAAGAGAAACAGAGAAGGGGGGGCATGCAGTGACAGCGAGCGCCCTTGAGGGAGGCACGGGCAGAGAGACTCAAAGCAAAACAGGTGGNGGGGGGGGGCATGCAGGGAGGCAATTAATCAGAGTTTCAGTTGCGCAGAACGCGCAGGCCTGCACACGGACACACCGTCACGCAAGGAAAGAGATCGACACCCAAATTGAGAGAGGGTACCGAATGAGGAAGAGAAGGCGTACAGGACAGAGTACGACAGAAAAGGCGGGGGACAGAGACAGCACACGTCAGAAAGGCGAGCAGTACCAGGCGTTGACTTGCGCTGCCGAGCACTCTTCGTCGTGCCTGTTGTGACGTTTCGTATTCCCTCTTGAACGCTGCATGTTGACTGACTTTTTCCTTCCTTCCTATTGCTTGCAGGTCATCATCTCTGCCCCCCCCAAGGATGCCACCCCCATGTTTGTCATGGGAGTCAACCACGAGAAGTACGACTCTGCCCTCAAGGTCGTCTCCAACGCTTCTTGCACCACCAACTGCCTTGCTCCCCTTGCCAAGGTGATCAACGACAAGTTCGGAATCGTGGAAGGCCTGATGACCACAGTCCACGCAATGACAGCCACCCAGCTGACTGTTGATGGCCCCTCCAAGGGAGGCAAGGACTGGAGAGGAGGCCGTGCTGCTGGTGCCAACATTATCCCCTCTTCCANGGGGGGGGGCATGCAGGGAGGCAATTAATCAGAGTTTCAGTTGCGCAGAACGCGCAGGCCTGCACACGGACACACCGTCACGCAAGGAAAGAGATCGACACCCAAATTGAGAGAGGGTACCGAATGAGGAAGAGAAGGCGTACAGGACAGAGTACGACAGAAAAGGCGGGGGACAGAGACAGCACACGTCAGAAAGGCGAGCAGTACCAGGCGTTGACTTGCGCTGCCGAGCACTCTTCGTCGTGCCTGTTGTGACGTTTCGTATTCCCTCTTGAACGCTGCATGTTGACTGACTTTTTCCTTCCTTCCTATTGCTTGCAGGTCATCATCTCTGCCCCCCCCAAGGATGCCACCCCCATGTTTGTCATGGGAGTCAACCACGAGAAGTACGACTCTGCCCTCAAGGTCGTCTCCAACGCTTCTTGCACCACCAACTGCCTTGCTCCCCTTGCCAAGGTGATCAACGACAAGTTCGGAATCGTGGAAGGCCTGATGACCACAGTCCACGCAATGACAGCCACCCAGCTGACTGTTGATGGCCCCTCCAAGGGAGGCAAGGACTGGAGAGGAGGCCGTGCTGCTGGTGCCAACATTATCCCCTCTTCCACCGGTGCTGCCAAGGCCGTCGGAAAGGTCATCCCCGAGCTCAACGGAAAGCTCACCGGTATGGCTTTCCGTGTGCCCACTTTCGATGTCTCTGTGGTTGATCTGACCTGCAAGCTTGCCAAGCCTGCAAAGTACGCTGACATCATCGCAGCCATCAAGGAGGCCTCCGCTGGCCCCATGAAGGTGAGGGGGGGGGGGGCATGGGGAGAGGGCCGTCGTTTTGACTCTTTTGCTTCTTCCCGTCTTCTTCCTTCCTTCGATGGGGATGCGTGTGAAGCTGGTGCTTGTTTCTGAAGACTCCAAACAACTACACGCCCGAAAGCCCGATTCTGCACAACTTTGCACACGTATGTGTGTGTACGTGTGTGCGTGTGCGTGCGTGTGTGTATGTATGTGTGTGTATGTGTGTGTGTGTGTGTGTGTGTGTGTGTGTATGTGTGTATGTGTGTGTTCACACTGTCTGCATTGTGTTTCTGGTTGTTCGGCCCTGCAGGGTGTTTTGGGCTGGACCGAGGACGAGGTCGTGTCACAGGACTTCGTTCACGACTCCCACTCTTCCATCTTTGACGTCAACGCCGGTATTGCCCTCAACGACACCTTCGTCAAGTTGGTTTCCTGGTACGACAACGAGTGGGGGTACTCCAACAGACTGGTCGACCTGGCCATCCACATGTCAAAGAAGGACGGTAACTTCTGAACCGAGAGAGAAAGTCCCTCTGCTGCCTCGCCTGCCAAGCTCTAAGTAGTCCCTTTCTTTCCTTTCTGGATCCGTGCTCTCGAAAATGAGGGGGAGGAGAAAAAAGTCTCTGGGGAGGGGACTCAAAGATAATCGAGCAACGGCAGCGGGCGAGAAAGAGAGTGAGTGAGTGAGTGGAAGTACATGCGATTGATGTTTTGTCGAGCGAGGGGAGGGATTCTGGGGCTGTCTTTCTGTCTTTTTGTCTGTCTGTCTGTCTGTCTGTCAGCGTTTATGCGTTCGTCTCGGGGGTGGAGGATGTCTCAGAGGGAGAGGGTTTTCAAGGAGTTCGGTGGAAATCAAGAAGCAAAAGCAGGAACAACAGCTCCATCAGATCCAAGCCTCTTTCCTCTGTTGCCCCTTTTGTCTGAAAAAAAACAAACGAAAAATGAAGAGAAGAAAAGGGGGAAGGGGGGGCGAGTTGCAGGAGCAGGCCAAAAGGAGGCGCTGAAGCTAGAACTCGTCTTTCTCCTCCTTCCTGAATCAAAAGCGAGAGAGGAGATGAAAGAAGAGATCATCTTTATGTCAATCTGCTGTGTTTTTGTTTCTCTGTCTTTATGCATGCATTCCGGAAAGATGCATGTTTGTCAATTGAACGTGCATTGGTTTTTTCCCCGCGAGAACGGGAATGCAGTAGTTCCTTCTTTCTTCTTTCATTCCTTCATGAGAAAAGCAAAGCAAAGCAAACCACACACCAAGGAGAAGAACAGATCATCGACACAGCATTTCTGCAGCGTCTACACGTCTTTCTTCTTCTTTCTACCTGCGTGACCGACCGAAAGAACGAACAACTCATCTCACACGCACCCGGGACCGCGCCACTCCATTCTTTCCATTTCAACACAGTTTCTCGTTTTCAACTTCTTGGTTGATTTTGTTGGAATGCGATGAAGGCGGCCGGCCGGGGAGGCAGCAATTTTCCATCAAGCATCGATCAGCTTTTTGTCTGCATGTAACTGCATGCATGCATGAAAGCTTTAGATGTGGAGCGCAGCCCCGTAGTACATGTGGTGACGATCGACATGTAGTCCTGCATGTTTGCTCTGTTCCTTCTTTCCAAAGTTGGATGGACGTTGACTAAACGGAGAACGACTGCAAGCAAGCTGGATCCAAAAAAGTCTCGCAGGCAGGCAGAAAATCGTGAACCCGTGAAGAGTACATGGATCGTTATCGTTTCTGTATGCGGCAATGCAGCAACTTGCCGGGAAGAAAGTGCGGATCGATACGCAGTATTGGTATGAAGGCGTCTGCAATAGTAGAAACTATGCAACAACCTTTTCATTTTTGTTTTTCAAATGTGTTTTACTAGGTGTTTTATTATGTATATACAGTTATAATATACCTACGCGATCGTATGCCTAGGCGTTGGCTAAAGAAAAAAAACAGGAAAAAAATATAAGCAATCAGAGGAGATCTTTTTTTTTTCTTTCTTTTTACTTTATTACCCTAAACAACACTTAACAACAGTTGTGCA
>JAHBMJ010004338.1:39378-56878 GCA_018398765.1 Chromera velia | reverse complement strand
TGTTGTGTGAGGTTCCAGCATTCCAAAATAGAAGAGCGAACGAAAGACTTCTCTCTCTCTCTCTCTCTCTCTCTCTCTGTGTGTGTGTGTGTGTGTGTGGATGCAGAGGAGATCGAGGGCGAGCTAGAGAAGCAGTGGCACGAAGACAAGACGTCCGACAAGTACTTGTGGGGTTCCCAGCTACGTGCGATCTGCTCGAACCTGAAGGACCCAAAGAATCCGGATCTCAACGCTCGACTGGCCAACGGGGAGTTGCACGGGAGGTTCCTTGCCAGAATGACTTCGGAAGAGATGGCCTCAAAGGAGAGACAAATAGAGAGGGAAAAAATCATGAGGGTTCGTACGTAGGTGGTTGGTATGGATATCTCCGAGATCGTATTTTTTCTTTTCTTGTCTTCTTCTCAATTAACGACATGCATCGCGACACGTTCGCATGAAAGGAGGGAGATGGCAGGATCGATGAGAGAGGAGATTTTGTTCTCTTGCATTCAACTTTGTCAGTACGTCAACGTTTGCGTGGATGAGAGAGAATGCAGAAGGAAATGCCCGACAAGGTTTGTCGCACGGAGAAAAGGGAGATGCAAATGCATGTAAGTGTCTTTTTTTCATGGGCTGTCACGTGTGTATGTGGGAGTGTGTGTGTGTGTGTGTGCAGGAAATGCTGGAGGAGAAGGAGTCGGACTGGAACAAGAAGAGGATGAAGGCGAAGGGAGACGGCCAGTTCACCTGCTTCAAGTGCAAGTCCTCCAAGACCAACTACACGCAGGCACAGACACGGTCTTCTGATGAGCCCATGACTACGTTAGTCGATCCGTCTGTCTGTCTGGGCATGCGTGTGTGAGAAGAATTCAGCCAGCGCCTTGTAGAGTCTGTCTGGGCATGCGTGTGTGAGAAGAGTTCAGCCAGCGCCTAGTAAAGTGGAGTCTGCTTCACGGCCGTGCACCGTTCAACCTGCTGTTCTGATTGTTTTTCAAAATTTCTTCTGAAAGACAAGAAGGAGGAGAAAAATGATCATTGCCAATTTGAGTGAAATGCTGAGGGACAAATAGGAGGGTCCCCTGTGTGAAAGAGGGCAGTCATGACTGCGTGCGTGGGAAGAGAAAAGAAGTTCACTGCAGGATGAGATAGACAGCCAGACAAAATTGTGGTGTGCACACATTCGACAGTGTTAGAAAGCCAGAGCGAGATGTGATCGGCTTGGGGGACATGATAGGCAGGCAGGAATAATGACTTCCGGAAGAACGGACTTGGAGGGGCGGACAGAACAACGGAGGAAAGGGCAACCGTCTGTCTGGGAGGATGAGTGTGTGTCTGTCTGGCAGTGGCAGTTCTTCCTCTGTGTGTGTGTGTGTGTCTGTTGTGGGAGTCGCAGTGGGGTGTGGTGGTACATGTATTCATTCACCTTTTTCCATTAAGGAGGTGTGAACGGAAAAGTGTTGGCAGATGAGATTTCAGGCGGATACTTACTTTGGCGGGCCTCTTGGTAAGGTGACGACTTTGTGGAGACGTGTCTGTGATTCTGATGACTCTCCTTTGGGCTCCCTTCTGTCTGTCTGCCTGCCTGCCTGCCTGTCTGCAGGTTTGTGGAGTGCCTCAATTGCGGCAACAGATGGAAGTGCTGACACGGAGCTGGTCCGGACAGCAGGGGGGAGGGAAGCAGCTGGTCGTTTGTGTGTGCGGTGAATGAATGCGAACGAAATGTAATTGACAGAGGTTGACTGGAGGTGCAGCACTAGAGGCTTCGAATAAGAAGAGGTGAAGGATCGGCTGGAGGAAGAGACGAAGAAACTTCTCACTCACCGTCTTTCAGCGGGCACAGAGAGAGCCAGAGAGAGAGAATTCCAGATACAGAGGAGAAGAGTACATAAAATAATTCAATGGACGGCGGGGGTGAAAAGGGCGGGTGCGTTATGTAGAGGGGATGTGGAGTGCAACAGGATGGACGGTGGCATGACGGCGGACGCAAAGGAGGAAAAACATGAAAGCGAGCGGCAGGAGTGAAAAGGGCGGGTTTTGTTGGTTCGTTGTTCTTTCCCTTGGTGCCTTCTGTGTGTCAGCTGTCTGCAGAGTTCTGCCCGTACTGGCGCATGCAGCAGGGGAAAAAATGAGAGAGGGAGAGAGAGAGTAGATGGAATTCAGATGAGAGAGAGTTCATGGTGAAGGATGGTGTTGTGTAGAGGAATGAAGGGAAAGAGACTTTTTTTCCCTTCTCTCTCTCTCTCTGTCTTGTTCTCTCCATCCATCTCGCTCTCTTTCTTTCTTTTGCTACCTTTCCTTTCTTCTTTGTTCCCTTCCTTCCTTCCTTCCTTCCTTCCTTTCTTCTTTCCTTCCTTCCTTCCTTCCCTTCCTTCATTGCTTGCTTCGTTTGTTTGTTTGTCTCACAGCCGAATTCTTCTCAATGTGTCCTCCCGAAGGGATGGCTCCAGCAACCAATTCTCGTCTTTTTATCTACATGCTCCGTCTTCTTTTGTATCCTCCTTCGCTCATAATCTAAGTGGGCTGGGCTGGGCTGATTCTGCTGCCCCCATTCATTCGTAGTGAAGAAAGGAAGGAAGGGTGCCCTCACGCATCCATCCTTGGTCCCTTCCACTGCCCCTCCTCCGTTAATTTTTGCTGCATTGCGGGACCGAGTCAGTGAGTAAATTAAAGGAAATTATCTTTCCTCCATGCAGCCTCCTCTTTCCCCATCCACCATTGCTCTTACCCTTCTTTCCTGTCTTGCACCAGCCTGTACCTTCCTTTTGGCTGCTTCGTGTGAACAATTGCAGACAAGCAAGCAGAGAGAGAAGAGAAAAAATCAAGAAGAGCAATTCCAAGTCGAGCACCAAGCCCCCCCCCCTCTCAGGCTCCTCATTCATGCGTTTGTTTCCCGCCTCGTTCCTTCCTTCCTGTCATTCTCCTTTTACTCCTTTTCCCTTTCTATCTGCATGAAATGAGTCGGCGTGCATGACGCAGAGACACAAAACAGAAGAAACTTCCTCGTAGATTCGTTTGGGTCTGTGTGGCAAGTGTAAGGTGAGGGGCGGTGAGGGGGGGAAGGGGCGGGGGGATTGAGTAGCGTGTGATTTCTTTGCAGGCAGAAAGGAAGAGGTGGAGCAGGGAGGGGACCAGAGACGGATTCATCGATCGTGCTCTCTTCTCCCTCCTTTTTTCTGCGGCTTCAGAAGGAGCCCAAAGGAGCAGCAAGGCAGCTGTCTGAGACAGACAGGTTGAGTGAACGACTGGACGTAGGCATCTGTCCATCCATCAGCTTGTGGCCTGCCTGCCTGTGTGTCGACCATATCGGTTGTGCTCTCCTTGCATGGGTTGGAAGGGCTGTGAGGAGACGAGAGGAGGGGAGGCGAGTGGAAAAGAGGGTAAGCGAAACTGGAACGAAACAACAAGGACAGAAAGCAGTCGACAGCTGTGAGGGAGGAGCAGCATGCAATGCCATGGGCGTTCCCGATGCAATGAATGAAGCATTCTCTCTCTTCTTCTCTTCTGTTGTGTAAACCTCCATGGATCCCTCACTCACTCAAAGGAGTCCACGAAGGCCCAAACAGTGGAGGGAGATCGATCGAGAGATTGGGGCAACATGCAGGCAAATGAGCCTTCGATCATGGAGACAGCTAGGGGCGCAGAGAGACAATTCACCGCACAGACAGGCGTGAATTCATAAGAGTGTGTCTTGCCCTCAACTGCGCTGCCCTCACGCCCAGTGACGGAAGGAAGTGTCGACTCGGCCTCCGTCTGGGTTGGCCTCTGTTCTTTCTTCCTTCCGGTCTCCTGCATGTCCTCTTTCTCTGTCCGCACATGCACCCTCTCTGATGAGCTGGCAGACAACACAAAAATTCACACACACGTTCACACACACGCGTGCCCGTATACGTACCGATGAGTCGATTCGACTCGATCGATGGGCTTCTGGCACAGGCAGGTTTGTGTAGGCTCAGTAGACGATCAGCTGAAGAAATTCAGCAGGTACGCTCGAACAGCAGGTAGGGTACGCCTCGGAGAGGCTCTCTTCTTAGTTGGTGGGCACCTGAGAGAGAGCCATGAGAAAGCCAACCAGATCTGCATGATGTTGCAATGCATGTGGACGGCACTGGACGCTACATCAGGTACTAGATCAGGTATAAAGAACGAAAGGGACCACCGGTCTCGATCCGTATATGATGCACGAAGATGACTTCATTTCACCTATACATCCGTCTCCATTTTCCAGGTACAAAGTGGTAGGAAGGCTAAGGAAGCTGTTCAGAGTTCAACGCCGTACGTATTGCTTTGTATTTGTGCGATACTATGCGATACATCTACATACACATGCATACAATAACCCCTTTTCTCTGTATGTCTGGTACAGTTAGATGTGTGTGTGTGATTAGTGGTGCCCTAGAGCACTGTCGCCGTTTTGTCTTATAGAGGTCGCCCCCGCAAACGGCAGGGGGGTGTACCTCATCGCTGAGGCTCAGACCACACCGCGTGGCCCGCCTGGTTTCCCAGGCCGCTAACAAACAACAATCTGTCTGCGCTTTGCATGCTTTGGTCTATGGGCTGCTCAGCTCTATGGGCTGCTCGATCCAATCGTTGGTGGATTGATCGGGCTTAAAATTAAAATAAAAAGTGTTTGCAAAAGTGATAGAATAATTAAGTAAAGATAAGATTCATATTCGGATGATTAATTGGTCTTCTGCTTCATGCAATGCCGGGCACTCGGCATATAAAAACTATAGTGTAAAAAGGTAAAAAATTTAAATGACATGCTATTTAGCATGCTATCCGCTAGGCTATTCGTGAACTGCAGTAACAGTATAAAGATGAGAAAAAGACCATGACCATTTTAAAAGGGTGCACCGCTCATTACCGTTCATGTATGCAGAAAGTGTTTAAAATAGTTTAAATTTAGAAAAGTAAACCTCTTGAACCTCTTAAATTGAAATTTGAACTTGAAAGTTTAACCCAGTATATCGAACTTAGTATTGGACTCTACTACTGTATATGTACAAACTACTGTAATCTTGCCTAGAATCTTGCTTTAAACCTAATTTGAATTAAAGTGTTTTAGTAGTTGTTTCAAGGGTTATAGTTCAAGGGCTAAGTGATGATGATAATAATGATGAGCCTGCATGAGGTTGACTAACCCCGGCAGCCTAGCCGGCAGCCATTGTATCCCAATAGCAAAGGGCAGTCTAGACCTGGTTTAAAGTCTAGACCTTAATATAATGGAGATATAGTTTTAAGGCTTAATTTAAACTAGAATTTAAGCTGGGTTCTGAGCTTTGGATCTCTCAAAAATCGGTTTAAATATCCAAACCTGATATTGCATGAGAGCACCTTCCTTCTGGTTGATTTATAAACTACGAAAATATTCTATCTAACGCTCTTAGTGAAACTATAAGCGTGTCAATTATGTTTCTAAGTTTTATTTGAGCATATTCTATTTAGAAGAATTGTTAAATCGAGATGTTTGGAGATTTAGAGATATCAAAAATGTGTAGAGTTAAGCACTTTGAAGATCTAATCTAGGATGTAATCAAATATGTGGAAGGAAGTCCACTTTTCAGCTTTTCCCTTATTAATTGCTCTTCTTGGTTTTTGTTAATTGCTCTTCTTGGTTTTTTCTCTCCTCTCTCTACTTGTCTAAATTTATTCACATGAAGCAGCCAAAAGGAGGGAACAGGCTGGTGCAAAACAGGAAAGAAGGGTAAGAGAGCAATGGTGGATGAGAAAAGAGCTAGGGGGCAGCGTAGAGGAAAGATAATTTCCTTTAATTTCCTCACGAACTCGGTCATGCACCGCAGTAAATTACCAAAAATTAATGGAGTAGGGGCGCGGTAGAAGGGACCAAGGATGGATGGATGGATACATGGATGGTTGGATAGGGACCTTCTCCCTTTTTTTCTTCACTATAAATGAATGGGAGCAGCAGAATCAGCCCAGCCCATTTAGAACATAAGCGAAGGAGGATACAAAAGAAGATCGAGCATGTAGACAAAAAGACGAGAATTGGTTGCTGGAGCCATTGAGAGAAATTCTGCTCTGAACTCCTCAATTAGGCAAACTAAAAACGAAGCAAGCAATAAAAGAAGGAAAGAAAGAAGAAAGGAAAGGTAACGAAAGAAAGAGAGTGAGAAAGGGAGACGCAGAGAGAGAGAGAGAGAGAGAGAGAGAGAGAGAACGATCGAAGGGATAGACAGATAGCCTCCCTGTTTCTTTCCGCTCCTCTCCGCATGTACCACCATCCTTCGCTATGATCTCTTTCTCATCTAAATTCCATTAGCTCTCTCTCTTCTCTTTCTACTGCATCTATCCTCAGGGGTAGAGCTCTGGAGACAGCTGACACACAGAAAGCACCGAGGGAAAGAACAACGTCGAACCAGATCCCCTCCCCCCCCCTCCTTCCCACAACCACCCCACCGCCGCCACTCGCTTTCATGTTCCCCTTTTGTGTCTACCACCATGCTACTGCCCGTCTTGTTGCATTGCTCCCGGGGAGCAGAATGGTATCACTTTGATCAACGGTACTGTTCTATACTACAAGATAGAAAAGAAGAGACGAGAGGACGAAATGAGCCTTCTCTGTGTGTTGGTATGCTTTTTGAGCACTTTAAGAGCAACTTGGCAATTTTGAGGGTGGCCTCGGAAAGTTTTCGTCAAAATTTTGGCAGATCTGGATTGCTGGGGCCCTGATGGTCATTTTGGTAGGTCGGCGGCCTCTGGGGGCCCTGGGATCGCCAGAAACGATAGGTGCGTACCCAAAATGTTTTTTGACCGTAAAGCCAACTTGATTTTTATACAAAGCTCATGTGTATAAGGTCAGGTACCCGGCGTGCGATCTCTCTTTCTCCCCCCTCCCCCCCCCCTTCATCTCTTTCTCTCTCTCACACACGTACACACACAGACACCTCTCTCTCTTCCTCTTTCTCCCTCTTTCTCTCTCTCCTCTCTCCTTGCCTCTCTCCTTGCCTCTCTCCTTCTGTCACTTTTACTGACCGTGAAAAGGAGGCTCAGCTTGAACAAGTACACGGCGTTCTGCTAGATGCACATGTGGGTGACACTGTCTCGGTTCACGTCGGGGTTTTCGCCGTCCAACACTTTGGAAAAGAAGTTTACCGATCTGTATTCGTTTTTACCATGGGAGCAGTAAGGTAAAAACTTTTGAAAAGGTATAATCGGGGCAAAAAACTCAAAATTTAGGACTGGAATACCCTAAGGTTGCTTACCAAAAATATTTGAGAGAACGTCATAGGCTACATCAAGATGTACTCGATGCACTGAGACGTTTGTTGGATATCTGCAGATACTGTGGGGAGGGGTGCATTTCATGTTTTTAATGCAGACCCAGAATTATACCGGTTGCTCCTTCTCTATATCACATACATCAGATTTACTCTTCATGCCACCGTCCCACATCGAATTCGATCTGTACCCTCCGCCTCTGTATCTGGAATTCCCTCTATCTCTCTCTGTGTCCGCTGGAAGATGCTGGAAGACGGTGAGTGAGCAGTTTCTTCGTCTCTTCTTCCAGTCGATCCTTGAAAAGTTCACCTCTTCTTTTTCGAAGCCTCTAGTGCTGCCTCTTCAGTTTACGTCTGTCAAATTGAACATATTTTATTTGTATTCATTTAAAATATTTCGTCGCCTCTTGTCAGACTCCGTCCTTGACCCATTATCAATTTTACCGCCCTTCGTTGCCGTTTGATCACTCTTCTTTGATTCAGAAGTTTGGAGTTCTGTCTGTCTTTCCCTGGACAGCCAGAGCTCTCAGCCTGCACAGTATAAAGAGGAAGGAAGTAAGAGGTTCAACAACTGAGAGAATTTTACACGAGGAATACCTGAGCACACACAATGAAATCTATATTTTCATGTACGGACCTGTACACATTCCTAGTACACATTCATACACATTTATATGGACACGCAGCCACTCCCTTCTGGTGACGACGTAACTTATTTGAAGCGATACAGCCAACCCCTTGGAGGAAGTATGATCAATCTTGATCAGCAAAAGCAACGTCTATGGGTAGTTCGCTTTCAGCTAGCCGACCTCGATAAAGCAGACTGTAAGAGGCTACAAGAGGCTTGCCCCATTCAACCTCTTCCCGGAGCTCCTTTGCACGTTCTTCTTCCTTAAAATGGAAGTGTTCAAGCTCTTCATGCATGTGCAGAGGAAAAAACAGAATTACATACTCCAAATTTAATTCCATACCATAAAACGGTTTGTTGACCTGTACTCGGTATGGAGAACCCTAGGTAGAAGCCTAATGTTTTCAGCTCAGAGTCCTCTCGTGCACACTTGAGACTACGCCAAAAACGAGACTCGCTCTGCTGACCTTTTCCGCTTGAAGCTGAGTTACCTCACATCGGGACTCCCAAGGTTTGCTCCAGAAAACCTTTCCAAGGCTTTCCCCGTTAAGCCTTTGCAGACATAGCATTGCCGCCGGTGCTTGTGCAAGATGAACTAGGGGACGAGTCGCCTACCGCGGCGGCATCCACCTCGTCAGCGCATCGTTACACTCTTCTACACCCATACCCACCATACTGGGGTAGTTTAGGTAAGTGGGTTACGCTTTAGCGGGGGGAGGGAGGACAGGAGAGAAGACGTGAGCGCTGACATGAGGGAGGACTGACGTGCCGCAGTCAGAAAAACTCTGAGCGACAGGCTGGGCCAGGCGTTTCGGAGGGTCCCCTCTCACGCTCTCTACACCCCAACGGCCCTCCCTACAGTCTGATTTACCCTGGCCCCCCTCTTTGTGTCCCTCCGTTGTGCATGTTTTTTTGTGGTACCACGGTTGGGACATGTAGGATCTTGACCGCCTTAGGCTGATGGGGACGTGGGGGGGGCTCTGAATCACACACGCATCACAGGCCGACGGATGCATACGGAAGCACCCACTGCAGAACGACCTGCAAAGGCCAAGTTTGACAGAAGGCATGCAGCAAACTATGTGCAGACCAGCACTTACCGTACTGACAGCCGCCCACAAGGAAGTAAAAAGAGGGGCAAACTCTGCCACTATGAGCAGAATTGCTCACACTGCCTTTTCTTGTCTCTTCTGTGAAACCCCTGAATTCGTAAGCTTCTGATCACCATGGCAGCCTGTGCCTGTCTTCTTTACCATGCTAAATCTGCCTTCTTCTTTCTGTAGGTCCTCCATTCTCTCCACTTGCTCATAATGAGGCTCAGTACTGCTGATGGAGAGGGAGACGACGTCAGTAGTGCGTGGGAGAGGGATGCCCTAGGGGATGCTGAAAGAAGCTGCAAAGTCAGACAGACTAACAATTTGACATACATTTTTTTTTTTTTTAAATATATTTTACTGTATTGTCGTTTTTGTTAGATGCAAATGCTAGGCCTGCCTAGGGGCCTAAGCCCATGCAGCCACCGTCATGCAAATTCGTGCAACTCTTTCAACGCACGCAAACAACACTTTGACGCACGCGCACGCGCAAGCCTGTACGCGGTGTTGTTTGCGTGCGTCGAAAGCGTTGCGTATGCATGTGTTGCGTGCACGAATTTGCATGCATGCAGTCAAATTGTTAGTCTGCATATTATATATATATGTCTGCATGACTTTGCAGCTTCTGTCGGCAATGATCCCCTAGGGCATCCCTCTCCCACACGCCTGTCCGCACCTGTCTACCTCGGTGCCCCGTTGGTCTCTGAGTCCATCCTCTCCTCCCTGCCCCCAGCACCGTCCTCCTGGATATATAAACGGCCTGTAGCTAGTGCATGCGCTGTATCAGAGTGCCTTCGCATACGTTCAGGAACTACCTCGGATTGATTGCCTTATGGGTCAGACGGTTTTCTCTCTCGTTGCCCCCCCTCCTATGTCCATTTCCGGGGTTTTTGGGATAGGGCTGCATGGGCATGCAGGGCGAGGGAATTCGATCCCTAACAGGGTAAGCCTTTGAAATTCTTTCTTCACCCTCTTGTCCGCTGCGCCTACCGAAATAATGCCTGCATGTGCGCGCCAAGCGACTCCAGCTTTCTTGCGTGCTGATTAATCAATCCATGCACGCAGCTTCAATCGCTCTTTCCTCTTCTCTTTTTGTTCTTTTCCCTTCCTTTTTCTTTCTCCTTTGTCTTTCTATCTTTCTTGCCACGACCTCGAACAGAAGCACCACGCGCCAGGTAGTCGACCACCTTGCACTTAGGCAGACATAAGAAAAACAACGGAAGGGCATGCACGTGTGACCAACTCTAGCCAGTCTTTTTGTTCCTTTGAGCAAGACTCGCAGGAGGTAGGTCATTCTGCCCCAACGACTCTGATCTCGTCTTGACAGTTTCCCCTTTCTGTCTGCCGACCCCCTGCTTGTTGAGCCTTGGCGCGCTCTGTTTTGCCTCGTCCTGCAGTCTTGTTTGTGCAGTTCATGCATTTCCATGTAGTCTCCAACGCAGGTTTTTCCTGACTGCCTGTCTAAGGTGTGACTGATCGATCACTTCTAGCCTCGGTGTGGCTTCTAGTTCGCCGAGCGAGTTCTTACGCTCCTAGGCCCGCAATGCCCATTGTATGTCCAGACTGCCCATCGCCATTGGCGCTCGATGGCTACCGGATTTAGTCACATCATCATCATCATCATCATCATCATTATTATTATTAATCGGTCTATAGGCCATCATGCAATGCATGAGTCTAGGACAATGCTTTATTGCCCCTTTGCCAGACCTGCACCATACAACAGGAGGGGGCTTCATTCTCGCAACTCTAAACACCCTGTATCTAGAAGATGCTTTCTCAATCGCTGATGTCGTTTCCCTTCTGTGAGAGGAGTGCAACGACTGCAACAGAGACTTTCAGGCAGTAGAGGTAGACAGGAAGACCGGTGGAGAGGGGGGACGGGAGATGTACTTGGGAGATGGAAAAAGAACATTCAAAAGGTAAGACGGGAAGAGCGGTAAGTAACCATCACATACATTGAATCGCACGCCTTACGATGGAGGGCGCAAACAGATGTTTTGCAAGAGTTGCAGGGCCGGTATGGGTGAGTGTCTGAGTGCCAGGGTGACCTTCATTCGTGCCAACAATTTGCTTTGCGTGGTGTGTTTTACTAGAGGGGTGGAGTCTTTCGATAGCAACCACTTTCTCTCTTTTTCTTGGGCTCTATCTAATTTAGCTTCAATTTCGGTTATAATTGCATTCAGAGCCTCTCGATTTGCTCTTGTTTCTGTGCATTCAGTCAGTCGGTGCAGTAGATCGTCTGCTTTGCCCCTGCATGCAGGGTAAACCGCATCTTCCAGCCCTCTGTATGGGGGCAACCACGAAGCAACATATACAACAAGGCTGAAAAAGGGCCTGAAGACCAGATTGCAGCGTGAGGGAGGGAAACGAAACGGGGGGATGAAGGGGATAAAAGAAAAGTAGAGGAAAGGAAGAGGAGAGACGAATGTTGAGCAGTAGGATAAGACGTTTGGAACACATTCGGTCTGACGCCTCTGCCAAACTATAAAACCGCCCCCCGTGAAGCGGCCCTTTCTAAACAACCATCAATCCATTCATCAACTTCCCGGTTGATCACTGCTCTTAAGAGAAGGAGACGGCCAACCTTGGTGGCTTTCTTTCTTCTTCTGATGGTTAGATTGACAGTCATAAATTCTTCCAATCCGGTTAACCCGATCAATTTTTGTGCGTGCATCATAGAGGAAGGACAATCATCATTCATTAAAGCCGACCAGGCACCCGCGGGCATTTTGAGGTCAATATGTTTTAAGTTAGTCAAATACCTAGCAAGTCTCATCGACATATGTACACGTGCAGGAAGTAGACCAACAGCACAAAGAGTAGGTACACAGAAAGAGGAGAGAGACAGATTCAAAGCCCAATGGACAAAGCGTAATTGAAAGACATCTAATGCATCCATATCCGACTTGCAGACAGGCAGACAGTCAAACGTGTACAGAGCAACAGGCAACCAGAAAGCGTATAAACACAAAATTTTTGTTGCGGAGGGCAGGCGCCCTAAAGAGAGTGCCACGCTCTTTGCATGACCCATCCGTCTACTCGCTATCATGCTAAGCCTCTCTTCTATTACCTCCCTTAAGTCTCCCCCTTCGAATAAAAGAACACCCAGATACTTATACGACCCCACTCTCTCGACTTCTTTTCCCCTAAAGTTAACATAAGCCTGCCTTCAATTGTGGGGTAAGAGTCGGACAGACGCATGATTTTCGTCTTTTTAAAATTAACAGTGAGCCCTCTCTCTTCACAGAAAGAATTTAATTCATTCAAGCTGACTTGCAGGTCATGCACACTCTTAGCAATGAGGACAAGGTCATCGGCATAACCAAGGCTATCGTACTTAACCCCACCGAGCAGAACCTCTGCACGACCGGAAGCCTTCACTCTTTCATGCAGATCATTGATGAAAATCAAGAAGAGAAGAGAGGAGAGAGGATCCCCTTGTTTCACCCCTTTCTCTTCCTTGAACATAAAAGGGCTGCCAGTGATGCTTCCGTATACATTTATATACATTGCCCAAATCATTTTAACATCGACTGCACTCACCCCTTGCTTTAGCAAAACTTCAAACAAAACATCCCTGGGCAGGGAGTCAAAGGCTTTGCTGAAGTCTACAAAGCATGCTAACAAGGGCTTCTTTCGTTTCTTTGCCTTTTGTATCAGCGCAGTAAGTGCTCCAATGGCTTCTCTTGTTCCTACCCTTTGCTGAAAGCCCAACTGCCTATGGTCAATTTTCACTTGCGATGTAAGACGGGCAGAGAGGAGTGAAGAAAAGAGTTTTGGTAAGAGTGAGACAACATGAATCGGACGTCATTCACCAGGGTCGGGGGAAGGAGGCCCCTTTAGAATCGGACAGATTTTAATTATATTCAATTTATCTCGCCAAGCGGATGTCAAGTGAATTAAGTTCAAATGGATAAATAACAAAGCATAAGAAAGAGGCGAATATTGAAAGCAGAGGGAGAGGTGGTTGAGGGCGAGTCCGGACAACCCTGCAGCCTTTTCTTCCTTTGTGGACCGGAAGACTTTCCTTATTTCTTCTATGCAAAAATAAGGGCGAGACAGAAGGATTGGTGGGGGTAAAGGGGGAGAGTGAATGCCAGAGGGAACCTGATCAAAGTGGGTATGCAGTTGCGAAAAAACGCCAGGGTGCAAAGAAGAGTTAAAAACGGGCGGGGCTGGCTGCGAAGGAGGGAAAGGGGGAGCACTTTCTTGTGCAGATTCCCTGCCAGAGGGAGAGTCAGCGAAGATAGAAGCCCAGTGATAGGAAAAGTCCTTTACTGAAGGCTGGGAACCAGGAGGGGCTTTCTCTCTATTGCTTCTTTGCAGCTTTCTTCTCAATAATCAGACCTTTGAAGGGTTAGAGGACAACTCGAGTGCAACCTTTTCTGTACAGAGCTTTTTATACGCCTTTCTTTTCCTGTTGTGCAATCGCTGACATCTGCGGGCCTGCCTCTCAACCGTCTGTGTTAAGGCAACCACGTTTGCTCTGCTGTTCCTACTTCTCCCCTCATTCTCACATGATTGCACAAGTTTATTCAACGCCTTCCTTACTTCCCTCCAAAGTGTTGCTGCTTCCTTGTATTCATTATCAAACCATTTGGCCTTTTTCTTTTGTCTCACTTTTTTCCTGCCCTGTTGACCATCCAAATCCTTCTGCTTGATTTCTTTTATCGGGCTAGCCAATGTGGTTTCCCATTCCTTCAGCAGTAACTTTTCCCGTTCACAGAAAGATAAGGGCACCGGTTGCTCACATGAGTTGGGAGCAGACAGTAGGGGGGGGGGAGCGGATGGAAAAGAAGAGAGATCAATGTTTTCAGCTTCGCAAGCCATTTTCACAAGTCCAGGCCATAGCTGTTCTGCTAATTGACCAGCTGCTGCAGCCGAGGGGAGAAGCTCCTCGTCTGAGACAGGATTGGATCTGACAGAGCGATGAAGGGGGGGGATAGGTAAAGGGGAGTTCTCTTTGCTGTCTGGCTGTTGAGGGGGAATGAAAGGGGCAGCAACAAGGGACAGAGAAAGTAATACAACTGCATGGTCAAGCCTAGACAGTTCTACTAGCTGATTCACATCCTCATTATTAATCGGTCTATGGGCCATTATGCAATGCATGAGTCTAGGATAATTTTTTATTACCCCTTTGCCAGACCTGCATCATACAACGAGAAGGGGCTTCATTTTCACAACTCTAAACCCCCTGCATCTAGAAAATGTTTTCTCAATCGCTGATGTCGTTTCCCTTGTGTGAGAGGAGTACGACGACTGTAACGGAGACTCTCAGGCAGTAGAGGCAGACAGGAAGACTAGTGGAGAGGGGGGACGGGAGATGTACTTGGGAGATGGAAAAAAGAACATTCAAAAGGTGAGACGGGAAGAGGGGTAAGTAACCATCATATGCATTGAATCGCAGGCCTTATGATGGAGAGCGCAGACAGATGTTTCACAAGAGTCGCAGGGCCGGTATGGGTGAGTGTCTGACTGCCAGGGTGACCTTCATTTGTGCCAACAATTCGCTTTGCATGGCGTGTTTTAGAGGGCAACCACTTTCTCTCTCTTTCTTGGGCTCTGTCTAATTTGGCTTCAATTTCGGTTACAATTGCATTCAAAGCCTCTCAATTTGCTCTTGTTTCTGTGCATTCAGTCAGTCGGTGCAACAGATCGTCTGCTTTACCCCTGCATGCAGGGCAAACCACGTCTTCTAGCCCTCTGTACGGTGCATGGGGGCAATCACCGAGCAACATATACAGTAAGGCTGAAAAATGGCCTGAGGACCAGATCGCAGCGCGAGGGGGGGAAACAAAACGGGGGGACGAAGGGGATGAGGGAAAAGTAGAGGAAAGGAAGAGGAGAGATGAACGTTGAGCAGTAGGATAAGACGTTTGGAACATATTCGGTCTGACGCCTCTGCTAAACTGCAAAACCGCCCCCCGTGAAGCGGCCCTTTCTAAACAACCATCAATCCATTTATCAACTTCCCGGTTGATCACTGCTCTTAAGAGAAGGAGACGGCCAACCTTGGTAGCTTTCTTTCTTCTTCTGATAGTTGGATTGACAGTCACAAATTCTTCCAATCCGGTTGAACCAATCAATTTTTGTGCATGCATCATAGAGGAAGGACAATCACCATTCATTAAAGCCGACCAGGCACCCGTGGGTATTTTAAGGTCAATATGTTTTAAGTTAGTCAAATACCCTGCAAGTCTCATCAACACGTGTACACGTGTAGGAAGTAGACCGACAGTACACAGAGTAGGTATACAGAAAGAGGAGAGAGACAGATTCAAAGCCCAATGGACAAAGTACAATTGAAAGACATCTAATGCATCCATGTCTGACTTGCGGACAGGCAGACAGTCAAACGCGTGTAGAGCAACAGGCAACCAGAAAGCGCATAAACATAAAATTTTTGCTGCGGAGGGCAGGCGCCCTAAAGAGAGTGCCACGCTCTTTGCATGACCCATCCGTCTACTCGTTATCATGCTAAGCCTCTCTTCTATTACCTCCCTTAAGTCTCCCCCTTCGAACAAAAGAACACCCAGATACTTATACGACCCCACTCTCTCGACTTCTTTTCCCCTAAAGTTAACATAAGCCTGCCTTCAATTGTGGGGTAAGAGTCGGACAGACGCATGATTTTCGTCTTTTTAAAATTAACAGTGAACCCTCTCTCTTCACAGAAAGAATTTAATTCATTCAAGCTGACTTGCAGGTCATGCATGCTCTCAGCAATGAGGACAAGGTCATCGGTATAACTAAGGCTATCGCACTCAACCTCACCGAGCAGAACCTCTGCATGACCAGAAGCCTTCACTCTTTCATACAGATCATTGATGAAAATCAAGAAGAGAAGAGGGGAGAAAGGATCCCCTTGTTTCACCCCTTTCTCTTCCTTGAACATAAAAGGGCTGCCAGTGATGCTTCCGTATACATTTATATACATTGCCCAAATCATTTTGATATCGACTGCACTCACCCCTTGCTTTAGCAAAACTTCAAACAAAACATCTCTGGAGAGGGAGTCAAAGGCTTTGCTGAAG
Organism: Chromera velia; assembly: GCA_018398765.1. Classification (NCBI taxonomy): domain Eukaryota; family Chromeraceae; genus Chromera; species Chromera velia. The sequence goes on along the minus strand of JAHBMJ010004338.1, from coordinate 40,902 downwards.
TCTACAAAGCATGCTAACAAGGGCTTCTTTTGTTTCTTTGCCTTTTGTATCAACGCGGTAAGTGCTCCAATGGCTTTTCTTGTTCCTACCCCTTGCTGAAAGCCCAACTGCCTATGGTCAATCTTTACCTGCGATGTAAGACGGGCAGAGAGGAGTGAAGAAAAGAGTTTTGGTAAGAGTGAGACAACATGAATCGGACGCCATTTACCAGGGTCGGGGGAAGGAGGCCCTTTTGGAACCAGACAGATTTTAATTACATTCCATTCATCTCGCCAGGCGGATGTCAAGTGAATTAAGTTCAAATGGATAAATAACAAAGCACGAGAAAGAGACAAATATTGAAAGCAGAGGGAGAGGTGGTTGGGGGCGAGTCCGGATAACTCTGCAGCCTTTCTAGTTCGCCGAGCAAGTTCTTATGCTCCTAGGCCTGCAATGCCCATTGTATGTCCAGATTGCCCATTGCTATTGGCGCTCGATGGCTGCCGGGTTTAGTCACATCATCATCAACATCATCATCATATAGGTCTGACTGACATGGAGATTAGCGCAGAGACTACCCTCCAAGTATGGTTGAAGTACCTAGGAACTGAAACAGGAATTTAGACAAGAATTGAGAAGTATTTAGACAAGACTATATTAATTGTCGTTGCAGGGGCGACCTCTAAAAGATAAAACAGTGACAGCACTCTAGGGTACCAATAAATCACTTATCTATACGGGTCTAGAATTGCTATCACAATACCCTATGAAGGGGTGTTGTGGGCTTTGCGTGTGTATAGCGCCTCAGGGGGGGGGCGTCGGCCTTCAGCCGACGGCTATATACAACGCCCCTGTACGGGCGTAGGGGAGTGTTGGGAGGGCGCTTTTCAGGGCCATGCACGAGCTTTCAAAAACCGTTTTTTTCAGACCTGCATGCCGGCAAGGACTTTCTTCCATGCAGGGGCCACAACTCTAATTGATTTCAAAGGATTGCTACGCCACATCTGTCTTTACATCATAACTCGGTATAGAAGCTATTTGTTGGAGTGGAAGAATATATAGAGAAAGTTGAAGAGAGAGGAACTTTGTTATAAATTTAAAAGCATGCGTCGCTTGCTAGTGTGAAAGGCAGTGAAAGGGGAGATAAAAGGAAAGTAAGGGCATTTGTTGGTGCTGCGAACTTTTCAAGGTAGAAAGAGTTCATGAATGATGACAAGATATGATAAAGTGCATGATGATTAGACATAAAATGATATAAATTTCTATAATAAATGTTTGATTTGAATTTAAAAAACAGATTAAATTTTTAATATATTAAAGGGTGTTGATTGATGTAAGCTGGCTAACACTGGCTAACACCATATGATTATTCGTGAGTTTTGTTCATTTTTTGGTCAGTGAAGGGGCGTAGCTTGTCTAAGACCTTATACATACAACACAACCCCCTAGGGGCGTTGCTCCTCGGGTAAAACGTCTTTATATACAACGCTCTTAAGGCGTAGCCCCTAGATACCTCTCTATATACTACGCTACCCCCCCCCCCCC
>JAHBMJ010004338.1:36219-39347 GCA_018398765.1 Chromera velia | reverse complement strand
GTATCTAGACCCCTATACTCATCTCTGGAAGCCGCACGTCGGGCATTCAGCATTGGGGCGGGAGGCCAATCCTCCAGACATAAATCCTAATCCTAATCACTAGAAATATCTACTAGTAAAAATACCAATCCTACTACACATGCTATTAAATAATACTATACAATGGACTAGATGATACACATATCTAAACCGTATACTTTCAAATAAACGTTTTAAAAAATGAATGTACAAGAATCATTATGTTAGTACACTTACAATTTATCTAGAGTAGCACTAGGAAAAGGTTCAAGGTTCAAGGTTCAAGGTTCACTTCGAAGTAATGAACCTGAATCAGGTTTAAAAACAGGTTCACTTTTAATTAATAGAAACCTCATTTTTTTGTATTATTTTATGCCTTTAAATTAGGCTTTAATGCATTTTTAGAACGTTTTATTATAGAATCTATGCCTTAGTAGTGTTTTTAAATAGTTTAAATCAACATTTACGCTCATATTAGGTGCTAGTCTCAAGTTATTCACTGTTTATAGTCAAAAATTAGTAATCAAAAAAGCCTAAAAAAATTAGAAAATGCCATAATTAAATTTATATGATCGTATCAATCATGATAATTTAGTCAACATAATTAAGACCGTCACAGCGTTTCTTTCTTTCTTTCTTTCATCTGCTCAACGGTTGCCCCGCGGCCCCCGCTCTCCCCCTCCCTCTCCGTGTACCGCCGCCTCTTTGACCTGCTGCTCCCGGCCCGGCCTGTTGCCCCCCCTCCTGGGCCCCTGCTCCCCCCCATGGCCCCCACCACTCCCAGCTACGGCGGGTGGCACCCAAACATCTGGGTTTGCATTTGTTCTAACCTTTTGCCACACAAAATCGGATTGAAACTCTGTTTTCGAATACTCCTCAGTGCACCCGATCATGTGAATTGGCAATATTGTGTCACCGGAAGCAAGCAAGCGGAAGCAAACAGAGGGACTACTGCCGGCACGAGTCTGAAGCAGCCCCTCTAAAAAGACATTATCAATTACACTGTTGTGCAAACTGCTGTCAAACAAACTCTATACTTCCTCATTCCTTCAGTGGAGACTGTCCGTTTTGATGCGGGGCCTTGCAAGTGGAAAACTTGGTAAGTCACGTGTACTTCTTCACTTCTACAACCATCAACATGAGTTTTCATGCTGACATATGATGCTGACATATGCCGACATGCGTCTGTCCGAGTCACAGTCCGACATAATAGATTGAACCGGCTGGGGACAGTTGCTGTACGCGCGGCTCTGGCTCCTTATTTCACCTATATCGGCCGCGGGCGGCGCAGGCCTGGCCGGCCTTGTACCAGTGGCCGCGCGTCTGGCCTCCAAAACAGGTTTAAAACAGGTTCAAAACAGGTTCAACAGGTTTACTTTTTCAGATATTTGAACCTTTTCTCAATGAACCTTTTCCCAGCCCTAATCTAGAGATTTATGCTAGGATTCATGAAGCACATAGAGTTCAAATAAATACGTGGATGGTGCGCCGCAACGCAGATCTCAATCCCTGGAGGAGAACAACTAACCCTGTTCACCTGTGCTGGTTCGTGTACGTTTGATAGCTTCTGTTGCTTTGTCTCTCTGCGTGCTGATCGAGAGATCCCCTCTCTTCCCACCTTCACGGTGGCGTCATACGTGCAAGCTCTGCAATTAAGGCGCCCGACTCTGTACATGGACCACGGTGCATGGCATTGCATGCACAACCCACTAGCTTGAGTGCGGCGATCAGTGAGGGCCCTCTTCGTTCTGCAAACTGCAATATGTATGCGCAGTGATGGCTTGCATGGGTGCACGAACTAGAACGCTGCTTGCCTCCGACGCTCTACTCTCCTGCCTGCCTGCACGCAGAGGGGCACTCCACGTCAGAGGGGCACTCGAGGCATGCACTCGCCTCAGGCTGCTGTGCTGGATGTATGGAGGAGGGGCCCTTTCCTTCCTTCCTTCCTTCCTTCCTTCCTTCCACGTCTGAGAAGGGACCCGACCCCCCCGACATGCAACTGCAGGCAGGCACATGCGGTCGATCGATCAGTCCTCTTCTCGACTTGCACGCACGCCCCCGTGTGCCGTTAACGAATGGGTGGCAAGATCGGAATGAAGGACACTCACTCTGATGACGATCTGTCGGTCAATGGAACTGAAGAAGAAGAGGAAACATCATTCGCCTTCAATCTCAGCTCCTCTCTTCTCCCCAAGCCGCTCTGTCCCCCTCAAGACTTTAACTCCATTCAGAGAAAGAGGGGGTAACGCTACCTGGGCAGAGAAAGAGAAATCGACCAGAAAGAAAAGGGCCCATCAATTAAGCCTGGTTGCCCCCTCCCCCGTGCGTGTGTACGCAATCGGGGAGGGATGAAGGAGTCTAACGAGAGGACGCGACAGAGCAGAGCGGAACAATCCAACCAACCGGTAACACTCAGAGACAGACACAAAGGTATGCTGCCCCTTCCCCCCCCCTTTCTTTGTTCTCACTTTCCTCGGGGTTCGCTTGAGCTGCATTGAAGCGGGACACCTTTCACAAATCCTACACCCACCCCACCCAGCACCCTCACGGATTCATGCACACACCAATGCATGCATCGTTCATCCCCCTCACCCTCTTCGACTCGACAGACAAACGGGTTTTCAGCATTAAATCAACTGCAGCCAAGAATATTTCCAATGAAGAATATTCTTGGCTGCATGGGGTCATGCAGGTTTTTTGGGACGATACACGAGCTCCCTGTCCTTCCCTGCTATTTGGGGCATGGGCAGACCGGGAACGACTTGCTGCTGGACCTGGGCATTGGGCCTTTGTGACCCCGTGTTCTTCGCCTTCCCTCCTCCAACAACTTGCCACTTTCCCTTGTCGCCTCCCCCTCCTCCACCCTCGTTTCTCTCTCTGGATCCTCCAGAAGCAGATGGAGGGGGGGAAGACCCGGGGCCTCCGTGGGACTGCTGTCGGTGTTGTTGGGTCTGCTTTGCGGCCTGCTGGTGGTCATGCTGCGGTACGGGTACAGAATGAATTGCAGGGGGGGAATGGGAGGAGCCTGCGTGGGCAGGGGAGCCCTTGGGACGCCACTTTGGAGGACTGGAGCCTCCTCCTGAGAGATTGGAGGAGGAAGACTGCATAGC
>JAHBMJ010004338.1:8719-33719 GCA_018398765.1 Chromera velia | reverse complement strand
TCCCAGACAGACGACCACTCTGAAAAAGATACTGCTGCTGCCCTTCCCTTACCCCCTCACCCCCTCCGGACTCTGCATGCAAAAGAAACGGAAAGTTACGCTGCTGCTGTGGCGGCGCTTGGCCCTGCTGGCTTGGGCCCGGGCCCGGACCCGGACCAGGCTGCTGCGCCGAGGGAGCAGCGGCACCGTCCCAGTCCTCCCCTACCTGCATGAACAGAAGAACAGAACGGAATGGAGTTACTTTCTTTCTTTCTTTCTTTCTTTCTACTTTCCTCTCCCAAAAAAGTGAAGAAAATGAATGGACCTTCGTCGCCGCATACCATATCCGCAAAGAATAGACACGGCAAAACCAACCCACACTAGAAGAGCAAAAACCAAACAAAAGAGCAGCACAGGAGCACAGGACAAGGCCTTGTGTGCACGTCTCCACAATCAGCTTGCCTACCTGCAGAACTTGCCGAAGCTGCTCCAGAATGGCTACCTCCCCTGCCTCTACCCTGTCGCGTTCCCGCTTGCTCCACACATTCGCGTTCCCCCCCCTGCTCGAAGAAGACACTCCGGACCCACTTCCTTGCCTGCTATACTGCTGCTGCTGCTGCTGCGGCGGCGGTTCTGGCATTGGCATACCTCCCGTCTGCTGCTGCTGCTGCTGCTGTGTGTGGTTCGGCTGATCGTTTGCTGTGGTTCGAGCAGGTGCATGGGCATTGACAGGAGCCGGCTGTCTGTTTCCCGTCTCTGCTGCTGCATTCGTTTTGGGTTGTTGTTTCGATTCCCCCGGCGTAGGCTTGGAAGGATGCAGAGAAGGGAAGGATGCCGCTGTCTGCTGGCCTCTCTCAATTTTCTCAGCAGACGGCGGTTGGGAATTCCCCACACCATCCTTTGCCTCTCGTTGCTTCTCGAAGGCCCGAAAGGCGCGCTCCTGTTCCTTGAACGCCCAAGCGGAGGCGGCTGAGACCGAAGAAGAAGAGGAAGGATTGCCGTCAGGGGAGATACCGAAGTCACCTGACGGCACTGCAGCTCCTCCCCCTCTCCCTCCCCCTCTTGCCTTTTCTCTGTCCTTGTCCTGCTGGGGCCTCTGCTGGGCTTTTATCCATGGGGGCGGGTCTCTGGCCCTCTTAGCTTCTTTTTCCTCTTTCTCCTTGTCCCTCTCCTTAGGCGCAGATGCATCTGTTTGACCCCCCCCCTTCGGTTTTGCCGAACTGGAGTTGGGGGCAGGGGGGCTCTCAGGAGAGTCTCTGCATGCATGCATGCATACAGGTAGGGAGGCAGGTAGCAGAGGTAAGCAGGGACGCAGCAGAGAGACGTATACATATGCGCGCGGAAACGCGCTTCAATCACGAGGTCGGGAGGGAAGCGAGGCAGGGAGTGTATGTCCAACTAGCAAACAGGAGACAAGGAAGTGAAAGAAAGAAATTCAGTGAGGGGTCAATAGAAACGGTTCAAGAGACCCCGCCCCGCCCTTTCCAGGCAGGTTTCTTCATTGCATCCAACAGGACAGAAAGAAAATGCAGATGCAGATAAAATAAAAAGAAAGCATGGGTAGATGGGCACTTCCTTTGAGAGGGAGAATATGCATGCACTTACTTGGTTCGGGTGGAATTTTTCTCTCGACCTTACTTCCCTCTCTTTGAGACTACCGCACTGACTGACTGACTGACTGACCCTGATGAAACGGTGGGCCCCGCTGTCGGTTGAGCAGCGTTGTGGGATGACGCCGCAGAGGCAGAGGCAGAGGCAGAGGCAGAGGCAGCAACGGGAACGGGAATGATGGCGGGGGGCGCGTGTTGTGCACTGGGGGGGGCCGCGGTGGGGCGCGCGCCTTCTTGCTGCGTTGAGTCTCCCCGAGAACCTCCGGAGGAGACTGGTTGCCACCTTGCACCCCCGCCTCTTCCTCCTCCTCCTCCTCGTTTTCTCTGTTGAAAGTGGTTGAAACCATCAGCCGCCGTCTCCATCGTGACCGCGCCCTGCCCACTCACAGCAGAGGAGGGTGTTTGAGGCCCCTGAGGAGTTGGCATGATATGAGGGGGGGGCGTGGGGGCGTCATTTGCGTGTCCCCCTCCTCTTCCTCCTCTCCTCGTTCCCCCCCGTCCTCTGACTGTGAAACCGTCTGCTGAGGGATGGGACGGGTGGTCTAGAGGGACAGAGACAGGCACGGGGGGCTCCTTTTCCTTTTCCTTTTCTGGCTCAGGTTTCTTGTCGTCTTTTGCAAGAATAAGCCCGTGGATGAACTGCATGAACGCACAGAGAGAGATTGGGAGAGAGGGACAGGTGGGAGACAAGTACACATACATGAACGCACAGAGAGAGAGCGAGAGCGGAGCTGAGAAATGTCTTCTACAGTACACCTGAGGAAGCTCAGGCCAGATCGAGTTATTCGATCACACAAACAGAGAAGACAAGTAGAAACACTCCTGGCGGAAACGTTCAATCGGACTTCATATGTCACGACAAAGAAACGAAACTTTTAGAGCCCCCCTTATCGTTACATCCTTCTCCATGCACCCACACGTTCTCCGCTTTTCTCTTTGATCCCCACCATGAACTCTCCTGAAAGAATTAATTCTGTCCGAGAGAGACCCACCAACCAACCTCCTGGTTCTGCTGTCCGTTTTTCTTGTCATGTCCCCCCCCAGAAGAGCATGCTGCCTCCAACGCACGAGCAAATGGCGTGTCCTGCTTCCTCGTCCCCCCTTGTGACGACCCTCCCTCTCCCCCCTGCGCGAGTCTTCCTGCGTGCCTCTGCTGAAGGAGTGACTCTTTCGAGATCGAAGTCCTGCATTCATCCATCCATTCGATTGATTATTCGTTCTTTAGAGGCGAAAGTCAAAATCTAACACATGCAACAAAAAAAACGAAGAAAAGAAGAAACCAATAAACAAAACATCAAAAACTTCCCTATTCACCCCACGAGGTTTAAATCAATTTCTCCACCTCAGAAGACAAACAACCAGATCTATGGCTTTCACGAACACAACATGCACATGACTGATCTGCAAAGCACCAGCAGATAAACATAAGAACAGACGGACCCTTCATGGTTTGATTTCACTGAGTGGAGGAAGAGGCAGTCTGGGTTTTGGCACGGGAGAGAACGGAGGAAGTAGGAGCAGTACCTGCAGGGAGGCGGAAATGCAGGAAGGGAGGGGGCCACTCAATCGTTCATTCGCATAAGCCCCAAATCTAGCTGTCCGCAGCAAAGAACAGAAGAAGAACAACGCTCTCTCTGCTTGGCGACGGGACGCGCCGAATCCGAATCCCTGTTTGGGTGGCAAACTAGGGTTGCAGAAAAACGAAACTTTGACTGAAAAAAAAAACAAAAACAGAGGAACGAAATGAAACAAATAAGAGGCGAATACGCAGGCTCACTTGGTCAGTCCATAGTTGGCCTTCAGATACCGACCACACACCAGGAGGCCGTCCGTCTCCTGCGTCAGGAAAGAACAAAGCCCCCCGAGGCAAAAAGAAAACAACAGAAAAGGATACCAGAAGAGAAGACTGACCGAAAAGGAAAAGAAGATAAATGTGTCCATACACCCACACACCCACACACACACGTATATATGGGTGCGTGTATACATGCATGCAAAACAAGCAGGGGAGAGCGAGAGAAGGCGCTGCTGCGCGCCCCCTCCGCTCTGCACACGGAAGGACGGTGGAAACGCCTGAGAAGAGCCTGTTGTTGAAGAGAAAGGAAGAAAGAGTGTCTCTCAGATGGGGGGCAATTTCAAACGAATAAACAAGACTGCGTACGAACACGCACCAACGAACGAACACATGCACACGCGCGCGCTCTCACATAAACACACACACACAAAACCTGCAGTACGTCTCCTGCAAGCACTGCCTGTCTGAACGAACGCCTTGACTGACTGCTATGGCCTTCTCTGCTGCTTCCTCTGTCTCGAACGCGATGTGAGCAGCTCCACTCCCCAAACCGTGACTGCAGCCAGAGAGAGAGGCACGCAAGCAGGCAGCTGGTCAAGCGATATGGACGTTCATTACATATCATCACAAACAAACAGTTTTCCTTCATACACGAAAGTCCCAACAAATCACAGAAGGCCCTATCGGTGCAACTCCACTGTGTTTGCACTGCACATCCCGCACAGAGAGAAGAGGAAAGCGGTAGTGGCAACAGATGCGAAGAAATGAATAGAAACAAAAAGAAAGAGCAAAAGGCAGAGCCGGGTACGAAAGAATCCATCTTACCAGCACTCCCTCACGCACAAAAATGAATAAGACTCGACCATTGCGCAATTGAGTGATGGATGACCAATGAGACAAACAACCAAAAACATCAATGGAGAGAGAAGTCACGCACACAAAAAATACGAAACGGTGATTCCACACTCACTCACCCAGAGTGGGCATGGGGTCTGCTTGTGACGATGTTGACGATCTTCCCGAACCGTCCGAAGAGTTCCTCGCTCTGCAAGATCTGCAGACAGACAGACAGACACCCGATTCTTCAATTTATTCAATTGAGTGACTTTGTTTGTTCATTGGTGAGTTTCGGTCACCGTGAATGTCGAAAAAAACAAACTCTACCTCTCCAGCTTTCCTATGCGCTACTGTAAGAAAGTCCAGGGGCGTAGAAAAAGGAAGAGATTAGCGCACTGCCGTTGAAAAAGAAGGCGGTGGGGGGAACAGTAGGAGGAGGGCTCACGATGCGGAGAACATACCCACCCCCGTCTTCGCCTTCCAGAAATGGAACACCGAATGATGAAGGAAGGGGCTCAACGAGTAGACGGAGGGAGCTCGGAAGGCATGGAGGGAGAAGACGAGCAGCTTGAAGAAGAGGAAGGAAGAAAGGAAAGGCAAAGGAGGAGAAGCCAAAGACTTCGGGAGAAAGAAATCAAAGGCAGAAAGAAAGAAAGCAAAAAAAAGAAAGAAGAAAGAGACCCAGACAATGCGCAAGGGATGGCAGGCAGAGGAGGTTTGCAAGTTGTGCTCCCAGTTCTTTGTTTGCTCCCTGTCTGATGGAGAGGGCGCATGTTCGGTTTGGCAGTGTGTCTACGTCTTCAGTTCTCCTCGACAGAGAGGCAGAGTGACTACCAGAAAAACTTTGAATGAATTTCACTCGGGGTGGTTAGTTAGGAGGGATTCCGTGCAGTGAGTGGCTCACGTTATCACTCGCAGCCTGTTCGGGAATTCCCACAACGTACACGAGGGTCTTCTGCAGCACCCTCATGTCCCTCAACTTGGCGGCTTGGTGGGGTTTCAGGGGCACGACTCTGTGCCCGCCTCCGCCCTCCTCTCTGTGCCTCTCTCCCGACTGACGATTCCCGCGTTTCCTCGCGACCGCCTTTGCAACAGCCCTGCACACACACGCACACAGGAAAGCGAGATGATCCAGCGACCAGTAGAAGAAGGTCCACTCTCGAACAGGATGAGAGAAAGTGGAAGTGCACTGACGATGGCCGTCTCGGTTTGGTCCGGGTGAAGTTCTTGTCATCGTAGGGGGTGCGGCAGGCAGGGCAGAGTCCGTTCATCTGCTGTCTGATGTAGTGGACACAGAAGGGGCACACCTGCACAGCGAGAGCACAAGGAGGAAATAGTCTTAGTGGTACATCGATCTTCAAGGTGACGCACGCTCTTTGAAGCACTTACTGACCCTGTAGCCGCACTTGCACGGAAGGAAAGTTTGGTCGTCCTCGTCCAGCTCCTCCATGCAGAGAGGGCAAGTGAGATCTTCCTCTGAATCAGACATCTCGCCACGAACTTTACTCTACGAGAGAGACGGGTAGAAAAATGAGTCACCGATTACTTACACTGTTTTCAGTCACAGCAGGACAAAAGGAAGTGTTCCACAGCAACGGCATCAGAGGACGCTCGCTTTTTTCCGTCTCATTCCTATCGGCCGATCATCAACATGTGAACGCAATGAGAGAAAGTTGCACCCCAATCGACCAGCTTACTGAGGCAGACGAGCAACCTTACTGGCTCCCTTCTCACGGTCAATTGCACTGAGTGAAGGTAGGGGAAGGCAGCCGGTTCAGGCTGAAAACTCACACACATTTTCAGAGACGGCAGTGAGAGTGGCTTGAAAAGCGAAAAGATGAAAATTTTCGCGCGCTTTGCGCGTCTCTTTATTTTGGGTTGACAAACATACAGGCTTGAGTGTCACTGCCATCCATGGAACGCAGACAGTTCCAAACTTTCAGAAGGTACACACAAAAATATAGATATGTTTTTTTGCGAGAACAAAACCACCACGAGACACACTCCTCAGAAGTGGGTGAGTGCCCCGAAATGCTCAGTTCACGTAAGTGCCTCGGACTGCCTCCTCTCAATAATTAATACAATTCTTTCCGGGGCCAAAATGAAGAAACTGTACGTGCTCGCACGGAGTAATTTGCGGGATGCGAGTTTTCTGGGGCCCAATAAGTGCTGTCTTCGATCATGAAAGACTGAGTTGATCTGAGTTGCCCTCCGAGGCGACAGAACATTCGAATTTTCCAATTTCTGCGAATTTAACATTTTCCACCTTCCCTTTTCTGACTTTTTTCTTTGACTCAGCACCCGAGAGTGGTTTGTTGGGAGACCGCCCACGCTTTCAGATTGGTGGGGAAATAGCAGGGTTGTCTGTCGTCGAAAGGCTTTCACTATCTTGTCCGCAGTCACTGTCTCAGGAGGAAGTTCTCTAATTTAGAGAAGGAGAAGAAAGATTCACCAACATTCAGGTCGTCTCAGACAGGTGTACACTCTACTCGACTTTCATCACTCACCACTCATTTTCACTTACAGGACTGTCACCAACGAACTTGCGTAGACACCATTGATCGAAGGAGGGAAGGACATTGCTGCGGGGCGGAAGAAGTGGGCCAGCTTCACGACATTTTCTTCGTTTCTACGGGTGGAAGTATCGAACAGGCAGTACAAGTACTACAAGGCAAGTCGTCCTGATACACTATTCTAGAAGGAACGCTGAAGGGATTTGTGCGCCATGCACATCTTTCAGTGGTTGGAGCCGGTGGGGTTGGATGCCAGGGACGTAGAGCCGTTGCAGAAGGAAGACCTGGGGGCGTTTCTCCAGGCAAGAGAGGCCGCTCGCAGCCTTCTCAACCCCTTCTTTCCAACAGCTGAAGACCAAGCAGTGAGGGTTTCCCTTATGGAGAGTTTTTCTTCCCCCTCTACCTGTGCTTGCTCCCACTCTCCCTCTGGGTCCTCTGATCCCTCTCCCACAGCCTCTTCCGATGGACTCTCCGCTCAGCCCCCCTGCGCTTCTTCCCCGTTGGGGGGGAGGGGCGGGAGTTGCAAAATGTGTGAGAGTGGGGTCATCGGGGCCAGGGGCGGTTGTGCCTCTGCACGAGCTGAGGCTGCTGCCATTGAGCCCGCGTTCATGGATCCCCAAGTCGAAGAGAGCATGAGGAATTCACTCGGGAACATCGTTGACGATATCTGCTGCCTTCTTGAGAAGGTCTCGAGACTCGCTCCTGCCGACAGGAAGGCCGAGGACGGCACACAAAAACTGGTCAGTCGGGCATTTCACACAAGTCAACAATTGCTGTGTCATGGCTGTGTTCTGGAATGAAGCCCTTCCCTCTCTTCTGCGCACATACTGAAGGTCTCCCTAAACCGCGTTGTCCTTCTGTGTCTCTGTCTCTGTACTTCTCTCACACTGGTGCTTGACCGATCACAGTCTGATCTTTCTTTTCTTCTCTTCTCTCGTGTTTGCGATTGCCTGCCATTGTGTGTGTGTTGTCGGTGAGGGATATTATGGCCTCGCTTCATCTGACCTTGATTCTTCTCTCCTTCCCTGTTTGTTTCTGGATGCAGACGGACATCTTCGACTGCACGGAGATTCCCCAGATCTCGCCTCAGGAGTGGTTCAGGTATCAGGCAGAGCAGACACAAGCCTCGCCTGCGTGCCTAGTCACTGCACTGATCTATGTCGACAGAGTCTTCGCAAGGCTGCGGGAGAATGCGGAGCGGAGGGCAGAGGGCCGCACAGACGGTCTCGTTCGCCCCGTCCTTCTCCCTTCCCACTCCAGTTCCTCCTCGTCTAAAGGGGGGAACGTCGGAGGGGGGGCCTTGACTTCTGCTGCCGTTGGGGGTGTTGCCCCCTACCCAGAAATCGAAGAATCTTCGATCATCGAGTGGCCCCCCGAGACCCCAGAAGAAATCCTGGCAGCTTTGCAATCCACAATGCAGCAGCAGATGATCCAGGTGCAACAAGGAGGTCCTATTGTGAACCCCCAGCAGCTCTGTGCCGAGGTGCAGGCTCTGGCTTTGGGTCTCTCCCTCCCACCTGTAGTTTCCCCCCCCTCTACTGGCTCCTCCTCCTTGTCTTCCTCATCCCCCAAACTGATGCAGCTGCCTGCTCTTCCCTTGAGCGTCGATCTGCTGTCGGTCAGCCGTCTCCTTTCCAGCGCACTCATGATCGCCGCCCGCTATGGCGACGACCTCATGTGGGGCAACTCACACTACGCACTTGCCAGCGGGCAACCGAAGGCGTGGATTGCCCGGATGGAAAGCGTTTTCCTTCAGTTGATTGACTGGAGATGCGCTGTGAGTGCAGAAGAGTTCTGGACTTACGTCCGTGAGATTGAGCGTTTTGCCATCGGTCAGTCGGCTTCGTGCCCCCACCCTGCTGTTTCGCTCTTTCCTTCCGATTTGTTTCCCCCACCCCCTTTTTCTTCTTTCCCTGCCAAGCTGGACTCCGCGTCTCTCCCTGCATCTGCTTTACCCTTCCTGCCTATCCGCTTGGATGTCGATCTCCCCCCTCTTCCTCCTGCGCTGCTGGGCGACAACAGCACTGCATTGTGGTATGCTTCGTCTAATGACTCCTTTCGTCAATTTCTGCCTGCATCTGTCCTCATTGTCCCTGCAGCCTCGCGTGCGAACGCCGCCACTCTCGCAGCGTCTCCGACGGCATGCTGCCTGGCCTCTCCCACCGCGGCTGTCGGGGTTCCCTCAGGGGCAGACGGCTCTCCTGTGTTGACTCTGCAGACACTCCAAGCACTGCAGCAGTTTATCTGTCAGCAGGCACAGCAGCAACAGAAGCAGCAGCAGTCAGCAGGTGTTGCAGCACAGTATCCGGTCCATCTGCTCCCGCCCCTGTGCAACGGTGCAGCCCCCTCCAACGCAAATGGCACTGGAGGAGATCTGCCGCGTGCAGGCAGCTGGGGGGACTTCCAGTCGACCTGTGCGGGGGGCAACTCGATGAGGGGGGTGGGTGCGATGTCTTGGAGTGGGACGGGGTCCATTGGCGGATGCTCTCCTCCAGCGATCGCATTCCCTCATCAGCAGCAGTTTGCTCCTGCCCCCACCGGCCCGGCATGTTGCGGTTTGACATCGCCCCTTCCGCTTCAGCACGGAGCTTCAGTAGCAGGGTTTGGCTTGAGTCCTCCTTGCAGCACGTCTGGACCATGGGGGTCCCTCAGTCGGGCTCCGAACTCTGTTGAAGTCCCCCCGCCCCCCCCTCCGGCTGTGGAGCAGCGTCCCTTGCTCTCTGCATTCGGCGGTGGGGTTCCGCCCCCTCCCCCCCCTCCCCCCCCTCCTGCAGGACCCCGTCCTTCTGTGTCCTCCTCTCAGGAACAGCAGCAGCAGCGGTGCTGGTTGTCTCACATCACCCCCACTCCCTCTTGTTCGAACCTGGGGGGAATCCCCACAGGAGCTGTTTTGCCCAAAGCAGAGCCGGGTCTGGGCGGACAGTACGGGAGGGCACAGGGACAGGGGCAGGCAGCTTTTCCGAATAACGGTAGCTGTGGAAGTGGGAGTCGGCATCGAAGTATGAGTGACCTTCCTCTTCGCCTTCCCCTCGGTGATGATTCTCTGGACCATTCGCTGAATGCAGCAAACCTGAATTTGAACCGTTTTCTGCTCCCTCACTCTCACGCTCCTCACGCTCAGGGGGTGAAGGGGGGGATGTTGCCCGTGAACAACCACAAGCAGCGGCTCCAGGCCCCTGGAGGCGGCTGCCGGCAGTGATCTTGCCATACAAACAGCGGTTGTGCGTTGTCCGTTCTATCATTCCTCTCTTCCTCCTCCGTATTCAGAAAGAAAGAACGAATCGATCCTTCCTTCTCCCTCTCTTTCCTTCTTCTCTTTGTGTATGAATGGAGGGTTGGTCTCTTTTCTTGCCTGAGTTTGGATTGAAAGGGAAGGGTGGAAAGAAAGAGTGAAAGAAGGAAGACAAAGCCTGGGTGGAAGGAAGTCGACAGGTCTCGCTGCTCACTCACTCCCTTTCTCCCCTTTTTTCTCTTTGGAGCTGGACCTTTCCTTCCTCCTCTCTTCCTCGACGTGTTCTTCGTTGGTTCGTTCGTATGTTTCTTCTCTTCCCTCACGTCAATCGTCCTTCAATTCTTCCTCGTTATCTCGGTCTGATGGATGCTTTTGGTTTCTCCCCTTTTTTTGTGGTTGGTTGGTTTGGTCTTCGGATGAATCGAGGGCTGACAGAGCTGAACTAGACGACGAGAGCGAGAGGGGGAGAGGGAGAGAGCGCGGCCTTCCTTGAAGGAAGGAAGACGATGTCTTACCGTCAGTCAGGTTGGCGGGTGGGCGTTTGATGCTCACAACCGAGACCCTTCCTTACTAATAAGTCAGTGAGTGCGAGAGTGAGTGCGTGTGCGTTCTCTGTGTAGTCTCATGTCTGTCTGTCAGTCAATCGGTCTGTGAAATTTGGATGGGTGGAGGAGCACCGCTCGAGAGACAGCGGTTGTTGGATGATGGCCTGAGGGTGGGTCAGGTAGGGGGACTGGATTAAGTGAAACAGAGCGATTGACCGATACCAACCTTTACTATAATGCTGACGTGCGGACGGAAGGAACAAGCAAGTGATGATTGATGCTGCTGCTGACGATTATTTGATTGAAAGAAAGAACGGGGGGGGGGACAGAACTCCGCATAGACGGCCGACGTCCCCTCTGCCAGGCGTTTAGATATTCAGCCAGAAAAAATGAAAGAAGAGAGAAAGGAAGCAAGGGAAGTGCCGAAGCATCCAATATGAACGAGGAGAAAGGGGTGGGAACAGAAAAGACAAGAAAGAAACGACTGGGAGTCGGAGAATAATTTGGGGGGCAACGAAAGAAAGAAAGGAAGAAAGAAAAGAAAACGCCGTGCAGGGAAATCGAACAAATAAGCCTGAGATGAGACAGACAGACAGACAGACAGACAGACAGACCGCGCGACGAGGGAGGTTGTTGTGCTCTCTCTGTTGCAGAAACAATCAAGAGAGTAGGAAAATTTGCACAGCGGGAAATGGTGGGTGGAAAGGGAGAGAGAGAGGACAGGCAGAAATCTCGACTCTCTCTCTCTCTCTCTCTTTCGCTCCTTCCTTTTTTGCTTGCAGGAGGAAGACGCAGAAAGAGCAATTTCTTGTGCCGATGTTTTTCTCTCTATCTCTCTACAGACAGGCAGGCAGAATGCGATCAAACAAACCTTTCGATTTTTTGCTTTTGGTTGATCGATGTCAAATGAATCAGGTGGGAGGGTTGATCGATCGGACGAATTGATTGACTATTTCAATAAATTGAAGGAAGGAAACGAAGACGAATGAGTGAATGAATGTTGAGGGACGTGCAAAAAAGAGCAGCAAAGAAATGGGGCGAATTCCCCGCGCGAATGTGCATCTATTTTCAATCAGTCAGTCGGTTTTTTTCTGCTTTGTGTTCGGGTACATGTATGCTGCTTTTTCTTCTTTCTCCCTTCCCCTTCCTGTTGCTGTCTGTGCCTCAT
The DNA here is from genome assembly GCA_018398765.1 of Chromera velia. Lineage (NCBI taxonomy): Eukaryota > Chromeraceae > Chromera > Chromera velia. The sequence continues at coordinate 22,040 of JAHBMJ010004338.1, read as the reverse complement.
TCGAAAAACTCTTTTTCTGTCCGCTTTTGGTAACTGGTTGGTTCATTCATTCATTCATTCATTCATTCATTCTTTCATGCAGTGAGTGCCTCGGTCCTTCTCTCTCTTCGTCTGTCTGTCTCTCTTCCTTCCTTCTTTTCTCTCTCTCGTCTCCTCACTTCTCGTTCCTTCCTTCATAGCCAGAAGGCGCCGTCTCGAGAGAGAAACAAAGCGGTGATGTATGGATGGATGGATGGATCTGGCGCCTCGATCCGTCCTTCCTTCCTGCCTGTCTACAAGCAAAAATAAAAGAAACGCGCATTCACTCACTCACTCACTCACTCACTCACTCACTCATTTATGCAGTCACCGAGTGAGTCACAGGAATTGATGATGAAAGGAAGAAAGAAAGAAATCATTTGCATGCCGACCGGTGCGCCGTTGGTTGGTCGGTTGGTTGGTGCATGCACGTGGAGCAGGGTGGGGAATGAGAGAATATCTATGTATGCATGTTTCCGCCCCCCCCCCCCCCCCNCCATGAAAGCAACCCGACGAGTGGCAGAGGCTCACAGGGAGGGGGGGCTCTCTGGATTGCAGTCCGGCAGGAGGCAGTCGCGATCCCCATCAACAGTTCGTTATTTCTTTCGTTTGTTCTGGCGGTTTCGTTCGTTCCCACCACCACACCACATTGATTCGTTTTTCCGTCTCGATGTGTGAGTCTGTCTGTCTGTCTCTGTGTCTTTCCGTCGGATGAATCATGCATCGATCCATCCATCCATCCATCCGCCTCGTTCGTTCATCCGCTCGATCAGTTTCATTCTTCCGTTTTTTTCTTTTCTTTTCTTTTCGTCTTAGTTTCTTTCTTCCTTTTTCTAACTCTCTCTTTTGGTCGGGGAGGGCGGCGTCTTCCTCGGCGTCCGCTTGTTGGCCGACCAATTGAGCGCACTACCTGAGCGCACGGACAGAACAAAGGCAGAGGAAGGGAAAGACCACACACCCAAACATCACATCACGTCCTGTCGCGTCTTTTCTGGGTGCAGAGGACGATGGATCGATCGATCGATCGCTGAATGCATCCATCCATTTTTCCTTCCCTCCGTCTTTGACTGATCACTAGACTCCTTCCGTCCCTTCCGCCCACCATCCTTTCCACGTTCCCTCTTTGTTCTGTCCGTGCATGCGTCTGTCTGCCGATGCGGATGCAGACACGCTGACCGATGCCCCTCATTATTTGTCTCAGTTGTTGGTTGGTTGGTTGGTTCGATCTTGCAAGGTTCTGAAGGATAGAAGGAAGGACCAAAGGAAAAAGTAAGTAAGTGAGATGATTGCACGTAAAGATCGGCTTCTCAAGGGGTGTGTGTGAGGAACCAGGAAGGAATTTGAGTCAGCAAGTTAGCAAGCGTCCAGGGGAGAGAGAGGGAGGGCAGGACGAAGACCAACATGAGAAGAGAAAGAAAAAGCACTTAGGGGGTTCTTGAAGAAGAAAGAGGGGAGAGAGACCAAACAAGAGAGACAAAGGTCCATTGAATTACTAGGCCACAGTGGTAGATAGATCAATTGATTGTCTGGACAGCGGCGTATGCGGCGGGAGGGTGGGAGGGAGATTGCCCATGCTTGCTTGCAGCCAAGAGGAAAGGAAAGGAAGGGAAAGAAGACATCAGTCGAGTCAGTCCGCCCATTTGTTCTTAGACCGACCGACGTCTCGTGCCTGCCTGCCGGCATGCATGCATGCATGCATCTCTGCCTGCTTACGAAAGGTGTATGTGTGTGTCACTGCGAATGTTCGTGTGTCGGTTGGTCTGTGTGCGTGTGCATATTGCTGCCTTGCTTGTTTCGTCTGGCTGTGGTGTATCGGTAGGTGAGATCATCACAGTGGAAGCAAACAGGGAAGACGTTGGACAGGTTGTCGGGAAAGGGCTTGGGGTCAGCTTGGTGTTTCTCCTTTGTTTCGTTTCTTTCATTCGCGTGTGTGTGAGTGGTTGAGTGAGTGAGTGCCTGACCGACCGACCGAGAGGTTTTCCCGTCTGCTTCTGCGCAGAGATGCGGAAGGAAGACGTGGATTGCTCTCAAGTGTGTGTGTGTGTGTGTGTGTGTGTGTGTGTAACAGTAATAATAATTGACTGGAAGGAACGTGATATAGCAGAGACCATGACGAAAGACGGAATCGTCTTATTTGAAGGTTGATCAGGGAGAAGAGAGAGAGAGAGAGAAAGAGAGTGGGAGCGGTTGGATGGGAATTGAGAAGGAAGAAAGGAAGGCAGGCGTCGGAGTCGGCGTAAAGCAGGTCGTTCCGTGAAGCGGGCCTTTCCCTCCTCCCTCCCTCCTCTTATTCATTGCCTCATCTCCACACACCCCTTTTTTCAATGGACACCCCGAATCTGGCAGAATCCAACAAACAAGAAAGGAGAGAGGAAGACTGCCTCTTCCTTCCTTCGTGCGTGTACTTGTACGTACTTTCTTATGCCTGCACTGTGCACGTGCTCCTTCGTGTTTTCAAATGTGAATCAAAATGTGGTTGTTTACATATTTCTCTATGTCTGCGAGTCCATCTAATTGTTGCTGACTGAGTCTCCATTCCTTCTTTCTGACTAACTGACTGACTGTCTTTTCTCATTTCTCTGTCTGCCTGCTTCTCTTCCTTCCCCTTCCTGCCTCCCCCCCCCCGCTTCTCCTGCCTGGCCGGCGTCTCATGTTCTTTGTGAGTCAGTGAGTGGTTGCGTGACTGGCTGACTGGCTGACGCCCTACCGTTTTGTTGCAATCATTCTTTCTTGCGTTGTTTCTGTTAGTCAGTTCGATTTGATTCTCTCTGTGTCGTCCATCAATCATCAATCTGTGCTTGCAAGGAAGAGAGAAGGAGAGCATCTGGCGAACTGCTCTCTCTTCGTCGTATTCACTCAATCAAATGCGCACACTAAATCAAAATAACAGGCAGACAAGAGAGAGAGAAATAGCCTGCTGTTGTCGACCAAGGAAAGAAAGAAAGAAAGAAAGAAACTTATCATCATCCACGGTTCAAATGATCGAGGTCAACAGAAGGTGAATGAATTAAGTATTCACGTTTCCCCCCTCCCTCCATCTTTTTTGCTCTATCGGGAGACGGGGGGGAGAGAGACACCGACAGAACGGGAAAGAGAGAGAGAGAGACAGGGCCTCAGAATGTATGGTCTCCCTGCCTGCCTGCCTGCCTACATGACCTCCCTGCCTGCCTGCCTGTCGGGCGTGCAGAAAGAAAAGAGTGGGACGAAAAGGGACGAGCACTTTTCTTCCCCACTTGCGTTTGTGTCTTGTGTGTCGATAGTCTCAGTCACCTCGCCTCCCGCTTGCGTTGCATGCCTCGATATTTCAATGTTCTTGTTTGACTCTTCGTTCGAGCCGAAATGGCAGGGCCACTGGGGCGCCTCTGCGCTAGGGAGAACATAATGATCGATCGAGGAAGGAAGGTATGGAGAAGGTTTGAGAAGAAAGACGAGACTGGCTGACACACAGGCAGAAAGACGAAGGCTTGGCCAGAAACCTGGAAGAGGGATGGGTGGGGAAACATGCAGAGTTTGGATTTCTCTTTTTGTGTTTGCGTTTTTTCGGTGTGTCGTTTGTCTGGTGTTTGTGCCGGAGAAGGAAGGAGGAGAATCTTTCGGATGGTCAGACAGAGAACGAAACAAAACAGAGGAGTAGAGAAGGGTGGCTTGGACTTGAAGAAAGGAAGGGAGGCACGGATAAATGGACGGACGGACCACTGTCGGTCATTCAATCGAGGGGGGAAAAAAGCAAGGAAGAGCGGGCGGGCGGTTTTTTTTTTTAAGACCATCTGCGTTCGTCGTGGTGCATGCAGGCAGCGGGGAGAGCTCGGGAGACTCCTTTGTCTTCTGCTTTTTGACAGAGAGAGATGGAGAGAGCTTGGGGACATCGAAAGTATTTCTTCTCTCTTTAGCAACATCTTCTGACCTGTAAAAGTCAATGAGTAAGTGAGTTTGTGTGCGTACACCTTTGCTCGTACATTGCTCCGCCCGTCTTTCATTGATGGAGTCGAGAATGCTCTCTGTCTGTCCAGCAGCTTCGTGCAATCGTGCACGTCGATTCGTTCCTTCCCTTAATCATCGACGCACGCAAGCAGTAAGTCAGTTAGTCAATAGACACATGAAAGTTGGGAGCGAGTTTCTTCCCTGGTCTCCATTCCTGTGGAGGCTGCAAAGAAGAAAGAAAAGCTGCTGGTTTGTCATGATGATCTGCCGTAGAAGTGGGAAGAGAACAGAAGCAGTGGAAGGAATTAAGCGGAAAAGAGCAGGGTGAAGGAAACAAGGAGAGAACAACTTGTGCATGCATCAAGTGTTCACCAAGACTTGGAGAAAGACAGACAGCGAGGAAGATCGAAAGAACGGCACAAACAATGAATCATATTCGCGTCAGTGTGTTCTTGAGAGCGTAGACCTTTCTTCAATTCGTTTTCGTACTCTCTCCCCCCGTCTCTCTTTCTCTTTGTTTCTTGCTCCCTACGCTGCTTCATCTTCTTTCTCTTTGTCTCCTCTCTCTCTCCCTCATTCTTGACTCAAAGCCCTCAGGGTCATTCAGGCAGTTCATCTCCTCATTTCATTCAACTGAAAGAGAACTGAACTGGCCTGTTTTGACCTCATTGTATGGAATGTTGTAGTCGCTATTCTTGATTGTGTGGATGCGCTTGTCCTCTTCTTTCCATGCTTCTGCCTGCCTGCCTGAGTGCCTCTCCACCTGCATGCCCCCTGTGACGGAACCTCCGCATGAGCATAGAGCTTGCCTTCCTTCCTTCCTGCAGATCCCTCTCTCCTTCCCTCTCGTCGTCTCAGCATCTTAGTGAAACGAACCAAAGAGAGAGAGGAAGTCCAACAGTCGTACACATTCGAACGAAAGAAAGGAACCAGAGAGAAGAATGAGTGAGAGAAACTGAGCAATCGTACGGATGGGACGAAAATAACGCACAAAACAGAGACAAAGAGACAGAGAGAGAAAGAGAAGCTCCCGTTGGTCGAAAAGAAAAGTGGAAGGACGAAGAACGAGGGACGAGAGAAAAGAAGACAGACAGAGCGAATTTGAGCTCAAGATGACAGACCAGCCATACCATCTTCCAAGTAAAATAAGCAGACATAAAGTGCGTACTCATTCGTGCTCTGCGTCGGTTTGGTATGCGACTGCTGATTCGTTGGTTCCTTGCATGTGCCGCTTTTTTCTTCCTCTTTTTCTCCTTCTTCTACCCAAAATGGGGATGCGTGCATATGTTGTCTGTCTGTCCGTGGACCTCTTGCTTGTTTATCTGTATTCTTTCCTCGCCGACGCAATCCGTGCAAAAATGCCCACCAGTGTTTTGTTTTTCTGTTTCCTCCTTGCTCTCCGCCCATTCCTTCCTTTTTGTCGTCATCAGTTCCTGCCGGTTCGCCTCTCTTTCCTTTCGTTTCCTTTCCTGCGGGGATGGAAGGATCTCTGTGTCACGAATCCACCCCCCTTGGAAGGAGGGACAGACCTGCTGTTGGGCTGTCTTCCTTTCTGCCTGACTGTCATGGTTCGCACGTGCGTTCCCTGCAGAAGGCGAAGGAAGAGCAGGCAGACAAAAGAAAGAGGGAGAGGGAAACACGCGGCAGGAGACGGCACGATCGATCGAGAGAGGGAGAAAGAGAAGGGAGAAGAGAAGAAGTGAAGCAAGAAAGGAAGGGGACCCTCAGAGAAGAGACGACTGGATGACTGTCGTCGTTTTCGCTAGTCCTTTCTCACTCATTCATCCATTCATTTATTCTTTTACTCGCTCGTTACTTCTTTGACACCATTTGGCCAATCATGGAGGAAGCCTTCTTTCTTTCTTGTTTTCCCGTCTGACTGACTGTCTGTCTGTCTGTTTTATGGGTGTTCATCGAGGGGTGCGACTCCTCGCTTGTTTCCTTCGGGCCTGTTCAGTGTGAAGGCTTTAAAGTCTCGCCGTCTCCGGTTGTTACCTTTTAAGTTGCGCCTTTCCTCACGAAGAGCAGGGCGAAATTTCAGGCAGTTGGAAAAACACCGTCCGCAGTCAACGGTGCCGACATGACAAAGGAATCACTCTCCTCACGGGTGACCTGAATGAAACCAAAAGAACGGACGGACGGAAAAAAATGACGCGACAGGTTCTGCTCCCTCCAGTAGGGTCCTCTCCATGTTATCATCGGTATCTTTTTATTTTTTTCTGTCTTAGTCTTTTCCCCTCTTGCTCTGATTCTGTCTGAAACCCTCCCTCCTTACATTTGTGTGAGTAGGTAGATCAGCCTCAGTGCTTGTATGTCTGTGTCTGTGTGTGTGCGTGTGTGTGGATGCTTCGTCGTCAACTTCTCTCACCGGGGATGGAGAGGGAGGGAAGGAGACGAACGAACAACCGAAGCGGAAAGAAAGAAAGAATGAAGGGTTGAGGAAAGTCCCCATGCAAGTTGAGTGAATGGCTTTGTTCTTTTGTTCGTTATGTTCGATACATATTAACTGAAGGCGGGCAAACGAGAGATGAGGATGAGGACGCCAACGGAGACAAAAAGAACGAAGGGGAGTGAGAAAGAGAAAGAGCCAGGGGCGAGCGCGACTTTCTTTTCTTTTACAACCGCCAACTGACCGACTGATTGACTGACGGACGGACTAGACTCACGAAGGCATGCAGCAAGCGCTTCCTGTCCGTTGTCTCTTTCAGTCCGGAAGAAAACAAAATCAAGTGCATGCATGGGTGCATTAATTTCATGCTAGATTGGCTTGGCATCTGCCTGCCTGTGTGTGTGTGTGTTGCATGGTTTGCCTCTTCGCTTCTCTGTCGTTGCGTCCTTCCCCCTTCTGTAAGCCAAGATGCGTATAAGAGGAGAGGAGAGAAAGCTCTGGTAGTTGTTTCTTTACCTATTTTCTCCCGATCTTGATCGGATTTTTTCCTTCTTTCCTCGCGAAGAAAAGATACATGGTGATTCCTTTTTTCTTCAATTTGATCCTTTTGTCTCTATTTGAAGGTAAAGGTTCATGGTCATGCACTGCCTTCTTGTAATCCGTGAGGGCGTTGAAGAAACGTATTTTTCACCCGTGAATGCTGTTGCAAGGTTGCTGTCTGCAGTGATGATTCCTGGCCATGTCGGCTCTCGGTTTTTTCCCTTCTTCCTTTCTTTCTTTGTTTGTTCCGTCTCTCCCTCCCGACATCTGAATTTTTTCTTCGAAGATGTTTCCCCTCTCAACGCCTGCCTTCCTGCCTGATGGATGGATTGATTGATTGTCACATCCATCGATTGATCGTTCGTTTGCTCTTTCATTCATTCATTCATTCATTCATTCATGGTGGCTGTTTTTTGGTGACCCTCGTTTTTGTCCTCTGACCGCACGACACACACACACGATCTCTGTCTGTCGGTGTGTCTTTTGTTGGTCTATGAAGATGCAGGAAGAGAGAAAAGGGGGGAGGACGGCAGCGGACAATGCGACGGCTAGGCGCCTCGGTGGCTGCCTGCAGTGCTTTGTTTGAGCTCCACACGAAGTGTTCATTCGTGCTTCTTGTTTGCCTTCCCTGTCGACACCTCTTGGTGTCTCGGTCAGCATGTGTGTGGTTCTTTCTGCCTGCGTGTGTGCGTCATCCAGGAAGTACCCTTTTTTCCCTCATTGAATTTCTGAAATTCTGTTCCCTGGGCACAAGGAAAGAAGAAAAACGGAATGATCGAGAGGCAAGCCGCTTCTGGAAGAAGACAATGACATAAGTGAGTGACATGACATACCGTGAGTCTGTCTACTCTCGGGTTGATGAGATGAAAGGTTCCGTCGACCTTATGAAGGAAGGAGCGAACCGATTGTCTACTCTCGGGTTGATGAGATGAAAGGTTCCGTCGACCTTATGAAGGAAGGAGCGAACCGATCGAATTTATTTCGATTGCTTCATTTAAAGAAGAAGCCCTGTCCCCACCTCCTTCTCTGTAGCTCTGTTTCTTGTGTAGGTGCGCGAGCTCTCATGCCCTTGTTCGGACGTCCCTTTTTTATTCTTTCGCGCAAATGGGATAGAAAAGCAAAAGGAGAAGGAGGGCGGGAAGGAACAGAAAGGTGTGCACTGGGCATTCAAACCATTGCGTTGCTTTGACCGCCGGTGAAAGGGCTTCTTGCTCGCTTGCCTGTCTGTCTTCTCGTGTGGATGTGTTGCTGCCTTTTTTTCTTTTTCTCTCCCCCTCCTTGCCTGTTTTGTTGCCGTCACTGTGACCGGTTGGCAATAGAATGTAGGCAATGATGAAGGCAGCAGCACGGCTCGCTAAGGGTCTAGGCCAAGGGGGAGGGAGGATTGTCATACGAGACTCTCGATCTCTATCTTGCCTTATTTGATTGATGATAGACTGACTAGGTGTGGGGGAGGAGTTGGGTTGAAGAGAGACGGGGGACCCGGAGAGACTTGTCTGCCTCGGTTGACTTGGCAAACAGTCCCTCCCTCCCTTTCTTTGTTTCTTTCTTTCCTTCTTTCTTTCTTTCTTTCTTTCTTTCTTTCTTTTCTTTCTTTCTTTTCTTTCTTTCTTTCTTTCTTTCTTTTCTTTCTTTCTTTCTTTCTTTCTTTGATGTGCCTTCCGAACGAAGTTGAGTTGAGGCAGCTGTGTGTGTGAGTCTTTATATTGACTGTGTTGGATCAGGAAGAGGGTCTGCTGACTTTGTGCGTGTATGACTGATTCTTTCCTCGTTGCTTGAGGCTGTGCAGAAAGAATTTTGCACACAGATACGAGAAGAAAGGAGAAGAGAAACGACACCGGGGGCAAAGGGAGATCGACATTAGCGCACGGCCAGAAGGTTTTCTTTCCCCCTTGTAAAGACGCCTACTGAACATCAATCTTTGTTTTCTTCAATCAAAGACAGGTTCCTGAAGGAGAAAAAGAAGAATAGAAGAGAACCACGTTGAGAGTAATCAATCCGCGTGCGTCTAGAAGGGTCCATCGCCTCATCCACGCAACGCAACTTTTCATGTTCAGTTGGTTTGTGTCTTCGTTTGTTTGAAAGCAAATGGGTACACTGAATGTATGCAAGTCGCGTGCCTGCCTGCACGCCAATTGTTTTCTTATCTCGTTGTTGGAAACAGATGAGTGAGTGAATGAATGAATGCGTTCCAGTATGGTTGAAAGAAAAATGTATAGAAGAAAGGGACGTGCGGACAGATCGTGCGTCTCCATCATGAATGGAATTAGAAAAAGTTTTTCTGCTCCACCCACACCAGAGAAGTCAAGTCAACCACCTGTGTTCGAGACGATGTGTAGGAAGGTGTGTGTATATACGAAATGAAGGCGTTTTTGTTGATCAAAGGAATAAGAGAGAGCGAGAGGTGCCGCTCTCCCCAGTCTCTCAAGTAGAGGGCATGGGCGAGACGAGAAAGAAAGAAAGAAAGCACCATCGCCAGAACAGCCAAAGGACAACGAGGGTTGACAGATAGACAGACAGCGTGAGAGAGAAGGAAACGGTGAGCACGGATCTAACCAGAGAGAGAGAGAGAGAAGACGCTCAGTCGGCCAAGTCAAGCCCGGGTTTCTCTCTCTCTCTCTCTCTCTGTGTGTGTGTGTGTGTGTGTGCGTGCGTGCGTGCGTGAGTACAGCATGTGATGAGGGCTTCGTTTCATGTGCACGCTCGCTTGTACGTTTGCGTAGTGAAGGAATGACGATTTTTTGTGCTTACATGTCTGCGTCTTTTCTGTGAGTGCGTGTGTGATCACCCACTTTTGCCCTGCCCGCCCAGAAGGGGGTGAAGGTCACGGCTAGTTCTGTTTACTGTAAACTCTATGATGGTTCACTCGCCTTCACTTTGCCACAACCAACAAGAAACCATAAAATGAAATGAGGGTATGGCGTGCATGCCCCCGTCATCTTCTTCTCCCTCTCTTCTCTTTCTGTTGTCTTCTCTTCCCGTCTCGATTGATCAGATCAGACGGCTCTCTTTCTCTCTCCCTCTCTCTGTGCAAACCTGACTGATTTGGCTTGCCGTTGGTTTGCCTCGCTTGTCTGGTTTCTCTTCTGCTGTCTTTTAGAATCACCTACCCGCACACCCACACACACTCACACACGACTTGGCGCACGAGTTACAACTAAAAGTGAGGGAGTTTTGCCTCATCTTTGTGTTTGTTCCGAATGTTGTCGGTGCTTTTTTTTTGTTGACCTGTTCCGAATCACCCGGCCCTCGTGCGAATTTTTCTTTTGTTGACATCACCACCTTTTCTCTTCTTTTTTTTTTACGAGTCTTCGTTGGCGTCTTGTCAGCTCGCCCTTCCCTTTTTTTTGTCGTAGTTTGCATGAGGAAAGCAACACTGGACCATGTGACCGACCGAAAGGGTGCGAAGGACAAAACAAAAAGAAGAGGAACAACGGAGAAAAGGGCAGACCGAAGGGATGCGCAGTCCCAATCGCACGCTATTCAAAAAGGGGGCCCTTCTCGATGGGTGTTCTTCTCCATCGCCGTTCGAAAGAAAAGTGCACGTACAGAGAAACCCGCACATGCAGCAGGGGAGTGACAGGCAGGACGGGTGTCTGCTCGCATTTCTTGCGAGAGGCGTCCCTGAGACCTAGCTCACTCCGCGCTATCCTCCTTCGTTCCTACGTTGCGTGAATAGTTTCTGCTGTTATTTGCACCACACACATCCACACATTTTCGTCTTCCAGAGTTGAAGCTGCGATGATTTCGTCTTGCGTTTTTCGCTACTGCCACTGGTCCTTCGCTCCTTTTGTTGCTCTCTTCTCTTTTCCACTTGCCTTCCGTCTGTCTTAAAAAAAAGGCCGAAGCAGAGAGAAATAAAAGAGAGGCTTTCATGGGCTCGTGTATGCATGCATGCAGGTTTTTGGACTGCAAGCGTGTGCGTGCGTCAATGACGGCCCCCCTTTTTTTCTTCTTTCGTCGGAATCGAGTCTTCCCCCCTCTTCTTTCTTTCTACTCACACCCACTCGTGCGCTCTCTGTCTTCTCTTTTTTTGCCTCCCTTCTCCCTCTCACTGGATGGGCGGGCTGGCTGCCCATGCCTGCGTGCGTGCGTCAGTTGCTCCACTGCATGGATCGACACGAGGAGGATTTCTGGACTGCAAATTGCGTGGGAGGGTTCGTTTTGTAAAGAAAGAAGGAAAGGAGGAAAGGAAAGTTTGGGGGGTCGTCAAGGTGGAGCTAGAATATGGATGATGGATGGAATCCTGCGTGCGTCCGTGTGTGTGTGTGTGTTTGTGTATTCATGCACGTGTTTGTTGTATAGTGGTGGCAGTTTTGTGTGCAGACAAAATAAAGTGAGGCACGAAGAGAGGAGGGGGGAGATTTTCCTTTCAATCGTTCGAAGCGCGGTACGCAGAAAAAAGACACATCGAAAGAGCAAGACCACACGCATTGAGACAAAGAGACGGAAAAAGAGAGATCAACAGATCTATCCGTGCAGAAATCATTTAGGGGAGACAGGGAGCCGATTATGCCTCAAGAAAACAAAAGAGCCTCTCTCGCTGTCTCCCTCCCCCCCCCACCCTGCTGGAGCCTCTCTTCTTCCTCTCCATTCACCGGGGTCCGATGAAGTGAACGAACAAGTTCTGAAACTTCTTCTCCCATTCTGACTGCCTCGTAAACGTCTTTTTGCATCTGTCTGCCTGCACTCATTCGTACTTGCCTGTCCGTCTGTGGATGCCAAAGGGTCGAATCATTGGTCGACGGATCAAATGGAGCAGGAAGAGAACAAAATGGGAGCAAGAGTTGAGGCAGCACTGTGACAAAGTATTTATTACATACATGCAAGCATATGAAGTGAAACTAAAAGGTTTCAGCTTGTCTCGATAGGTGACACTCACAACACACTTCCTTCCATGCATCTCATCCGTCCGAGCTAGGGCGGGCATGGACATAGAGCAACATTTCTTCTTCTGTCGGTTAAGTCACCTTGTTTCTCTTTCTGTGACGGCATCATGTGCTTCCGTGAAAACAGACGACGAATTAACTTTCCGTGTCGCACGTCTCCTCTGACATGCGTAGGAGGATGGGGCGAGGAACGTGCTTGCATGCATGGACGTGTGTGTGGGTGTGTCAAAGTGCGTGAATGAATTTATTCGACATGCAGGTTCGTCGGTTAGAGACAAAAATTTCGAACACCCAACCTGAATGTGCAAACTCACAAGGTCATCTCTTGAGTGATCACTCCCCTGTGTTTTCACCCAGACCCCCTCCCTCCCTCCCTGCATGGAATTTGAGAAAGCATGTTATGTTCCCCACATGCGCCAAAGGAATTCGAAATGCGACACTGGTAGGCACCCCAAACAATGAAAAGATGATTTGAAGACCGACCAAAAGTCCCAGTGGGATTGATTGACTGACTCACTGTCGTTCTGTTCGACCGAGAGATCGATCGCTCGACGCGTTATGTTTTGTTTTGTTTTGTTTGTGCCCTCACGCATTCGTGTGTGTGTGCATGCATACAATGCCACGCTTGAGAGCATCTGCGTGTGTGTTTTCTCTTGCTTGCAAGCCTCCGTTCGTACTGTGAAACAAATCGATCGCGAGCTTGGCAACCGTAATTAAATCGAATTGTGTACTGGCGAGCCAGCCAGCAGCACATTACGTATTCACTGCGTGTGACGGCCGGAAAGGACTGTTTTTTCCCCTTTCTGCATGCATAAACTATGGACTGGAAAAAGGTTGAATGAATTCGTTTCTTGGTGCATGCACGCGTGCACCTATCGAGATAGATCGACTCACACGATCCACGCACTGGCTTTTGATCGCGGTGTGCATGTGCCTAGCTTACGTGCAACTCTTGCAGGTGTCGTGCGTGTAAGCGTGCAACGCATGCATTCAAATTTGATTGTTTTAATCATGCTGTTCTAGATGCTGTTGAAGATTCCCTTACACTTTCTACTATATTTTACACACATCTTAGGTTAAATATTAAGATTATATGAGGGGCGATGTAAAACAAGGCCTCGGCTGAAGGAAAAAAAAAATGATTTGAGAAGTTTTTTTTTTTTTCTCTCTTTTTTTGTTACAGTGTTACTTTTTTACCTTGAACAACACCTGATTTATATAACAACAGTTGTACAACACATGAACAACATCTGTGCAACACTTGAACAACAGTTGTTTGACTGGAAAAAAAAAATTTTTTTGAAAGAAAAAAAAAAGTAAAGAGTTTTAATTGGGGGATCTTTTTTTTTTTTTTAGCCGACGTCTAGATGTAAAAATTTATTTGAGTGTCAGTGATATGCCCCCCCCCCCCCTATACCTTACACTACCTTGCACCACACCGGCACGTACCCCCTCAAAAAAATTTAAAAACACAGTTTTTTTAACTTCAAAATATGTTTTGAAACTGGAGAAGAACAGTTATTTTTGCTTAACTGGCACGCAAAGACCCCCCCCCCCCCCCCCC
>JAHBMJ010004335.1:48707-78707 GCA_018398765.1 Chromera velia | reverse complement strand
GAGGGAGCAGAGAAGCTAAGAAAGAATTTAATTTAGATGGCAAAGCATTTTGGAGGTCGATAAGCGAATGTATACATGCTAATTAGCCATATTACATTATACGTATATACATATATATATATATATACATACAGAATTATTTAATAATAGTACGTATCGATATAACATTGATCACTGACGCACGCGCAGGTTGATACGGCAAGTAACATCATTGACGCACGCCGGTCTATACGGTAAGTAACATCACATTGATGCACGTCAGCTTACGGTAAGTAACATCACATTGACGCACGCCGTATCATGTATTATTGACGTACCGAGCCCCGTGGTTTCGGCATGCATGCACGTATGACATGCACGAAAGAAAGAAAGAAAGACAGACAGACAGACAGACAGACAGACAGAAAGAAAGAAACAAAGAACAAAAATCTTAGAAAGAAAGAAAGAAAGAAAGAAAGAAAGAAAAAAAAAAAATAGAAAGGGAGGGTAGGAGGAAGGCAGAAAGGTAGCAAGGGAATCGAAGGAAAGGAAAGGAAAAGAAAGGAAAAAAAGGACAAAACGAAAGGAAAAAGGAAGGCAGCTCTTAAAAATGAAAGGGAAGAGAATGTAAGGAAAGAGAGAAAGAAAGAAAGTAGGGACGGAGGGCTTCCAAGAGAGGAATGTGCAGGGAGCTTCTCAGGGTCTCAGAGGAGGAAGAACCACAAAATTGAGTGAGGGAGAAAGGCGAGGAGTAAGAAAGAAGAGAAGGGAGGAGGTTTCGGAGATGGGAGGAAATGGAGAAGGAAAATGGAGAAGGAAAGGAGAATAGAACAAACAAAAACCGGAAAAAAAAACATATCCACATACAACATATTTTGATCGAAGTGCGTTTCTTTTTGTATCATTGCAGGCCAATCAACGTCTTCAATTTTACGGGAAGCGCCGCATAGCACGGGTTGCCAATAACTGTATAACATGAGTGTGGGTTGAGGAGCAAGCGGATGCGAGCACCTCGACCAGCCGCCACAATCAGTGTTACCACCGCGATGATGAAAGAGTCAGTGCATGTGCGTGCATCGCGGGACCGAGGTTGAAAGGGAGCACGTGCGTCGTTGCATGCATTTTAGCCACATAAATCACCAGTCGCGTTTCTGTTGTCTGTTGCATGAGAGCATGAGATCAGACTGATAGCAAGCCAGATACTGGAAACACAAACAGCGACGGTCTTTCTGACTGACAAACCTTTTACTGCCTAGACCACGTACACGTTACAGGCGTACCACAGTGTGTATGTATACTACCAATAGCTATTAGAATTAAAGAGCTCTAACTAGAGTTGCAAATGTAACAGAAATGTTTTGATCGGTTTTAATTGACACACATGTAAATACATTTATCGTTTAAGATAAATTTAAAAATAAATTGATATAAAAATTAAAATTTTATTACTATACATAGGCTTACTGTGCTACATTTAAAATCTTATTATAAAATTGCTATTAAAATTATATAACATTATTTTATTACTCATGTTGCTGTACATTATCTAGGCGTATCACAGTAAAAAAAAAAAAACTGAAAAGTTGCCTAAATTATTTTTTTATTTTTTTATTTTTTGTGTAACACTAAAGCAACAGTTGATAATAGTTGTGCAACACTCAAACAACACTTATGCAACACCTAAACAACAGTTGTTTGCTATGTCCACTGCCAAAAAAAAAAAATTACGCGAGAATTGGCTTTAATTATTTTTTTTTTCTCTGTGATAGGCCTAGTATATTATAGGATAGGATATCGTAGGATAAGATTTGTGTTTCACTTTATTTCAGTTACGTACTAAAACATAAAAATGTGTTCAATATGTGTTTGATAAAATATTAAACATATATATAAACATAAATTTGAAATATATAAAATTTTGTTTCAAACAGACTTAAAAAGTTAAAAATCTGTTTGATAAAATTTTAAACATATGTATCTATAAACATAAATTTAAAGGATAAAATTTTGTTTCAAACAAACCTGAAAAATTAAAAATCTGTTTAATAAAATTTCAAAGATATCTAAACATAAATTTAAAACATGAAATGTTGTTTCGAAAACACTTAAAAAGTTCGGATTAAAAAGTCAAGTTCGAATCTAAAAAATACTCAAATGTTTGCAAAAAATATGAAAATTCAAAGTCGGGCGGCCCCGGAAAACGAATCCTGACTTTAAATTTTCATATTTTTTATAAACGTAATCGGTGGCACGTACGAACTTAAAAATTTGCACAGACTTTACACATATTATTAGAAATATATCGCAAGTCTACGCAAGTCTTAAAAGACTGTTTGCATGATAAAAATATTTTTCATATTTGTAATCACCGGCAATCATAGCCGTAATCATGCCAAATTGAGTTACGCTTGGTATATATCAGGAGTATTGAATTGACACATGCATTATACGAATAGGCAGTGCCACGCGCATTTTCTGGCTATCAGATAAAAATAATAGAGAGGGTCGGATAGAAATAGAGCTAGTCAGAATGAAAAAAAGAGAAATAGGCATAGAGCATAGGATAGAAGAAAGGCTAAATTTTCAGATGGTGGCGTCGTCAATCTGCATGTATGCTAAAAAGGAAGAGACGTTCAGACACACCTGGACTTTGGACTTTTAAGTTACGACGGTACCAATCTGTACCTGATACACCAACACATCCACTACAGATTCGAACACATGCAGAGAGACACACTCAAATAGACAGATGAACCGAAAGGATCTTCTGGAAAGGGGATGCAGAAGAAATGCTGTTTTCAGATCTCAATGTATACATGTGTTGTCTGACCTTCGCGTTCATCCTCGCGGGTATAAGTAGAAGAAACAGTGAGGCACACAGATAGAAATAGTAGAGCACGCAGGGTGCAGTATTTGGAATAAAGACTCTGAGGTGTCATTTTTATTTGTGAGAACTCTTGGACAGTTGAAATCAGAAGTGAGGTTCTGAAAGTGACCTTCATTTCAATACGTTTATCGCTGTATTGGCTCCGGAAAGCACGTTTGCATGGCACTTTCAGAAGTTCTGTGACCTTCAGTTCGCTTTTCTGGGCCACTCGTAATATGCGTTACCCCCCGGGCGCTAGTCAGATTTTGTAGGCTCTTTCATACCACTTACCGGCCTTTTCCCATGAAAAAAACAAACCACCGGCAGTTTCCCACTTAAAAACTGCTTCATACCGGATTTTCCCCGAAAAATAGTATTTATAAGTATTTATATTATTATATATATATATATATATATATATATATAGATATAGTAAAAAAGAAGTTTGTAAAAATAATGACATGGTTCTAGTAGAGTAGTAGTAACTAAATATTGCACTATAAAATGATATATTAAAATCATTTTAATAGAATTTTTCTTATAGAATTTTTCTAAAAAAAGAAATTTGAAGTCATTTATCCTCTATTGAAACATCTTGCTGCATCTGGCCGCGTTTCCCTTACGCTAGCTGCTGGCAAAGTGGCACATCAGAATTAAAATCGTCCCAACCTGACCCAAACCGGTCATAGAGCGCCTCTTTCTTCCGAGTACACCGTTTAAGCTGTACACTTCGCTTTTTGCACCCGTCTTCAAAGCTAGCTGCGACTGTACGTCCTCTTCTTCAGGAAGGCCCTCACAGCTGACCGGCTTACTGATTGGCTGACTGGCTGACTGACTGGCTGACTTACGGAATGACTGGCGCTGACTTACTGGTTGACTGGCAGGCTGACTGACTAGCTGACTTATTGACAGACTGACTGACTGACTCACTGTCTGGCTCACTGACTCACTAACTGAGTGACTCATAACTCATGACTCACTGACTGACTGAGTCACATCTGACTTACTGACTGGCTGACTGACTCACTGACTAACATGACTCATGATTTACTGACTGACTCACTGACTGACCGGCTAAGACTGTCTGACTTGCGGAATGACTTGCGCAGGCTGACTGGCAGGCTGACTTGCGCTGACTTACTGGTTGACTAACAGGCTGACTGACTGGGTGACTTTAAGTTACTGACAGACTGACTGACTGACTGACTCACTGTCTGGCTCACTGACTCACTGACTGAGGGACTCATAACTCATGACTCACTGACTGACTGACTGACCCACTGACTGACTGACTGACTGACTGTCAATGGCTGACTGACTGACTAACTGACTTACTGATTCACTGACTAACTGACTCATTGACTGACTAACTCACTGACTGATTGACTGACTCATGACTGACTGACTGACTGACTGACTGACTAACTGACTAACTGACTGACTGACTGACTCACTCACTGACTGACCGCGGCTGACTAACTGCCTGACTTGCGGAATGACTTACGCGGGTTGAGTGGCTAGCTGACTTGCACTGACTTACTGGTTGACTGGCAGGCTGACTGACAGGCTGACTTACTGACAGACTGACTGACTGACTGACTCACTGTCTGGCTGACTGACTCGCTAACTGATTGACTTATGACTCACTGACTGACTGACTGACTCACCGACTGACTAGCTGAATGTAGCTGACTCACTAGCTTACTGACTAACTCACTGACTGACTGACTGACTCATGACTGACTAACTGACTGACTGACTCTCCGACTGACTGGCTGACTGGCTGACTGACTGGCTTACTGACTAACTGAGTGACTCATTGACTCACTGACCCACTGACTGACTGGCTGACTGACTCAGTCTGGCTGACTGACTGGCTGACTGACTGGCTGACTTACGCTGACTTACTGGTTGACTGCCAGTGGTTGGCCGACTGGCAGACTGACTGACTGGCTTGCTGGTTGACAAGCTGACTGGCTGACTGATTGACTGGCTCAGCTTGGCTGTCAGTGAGTGATTGACGGAAGGGCTCACTGGATTTGACTGGCTACATAACTGCCTCTGCTTCGCGTAGACGGCAGGATATGACAGGAGACCGCAGGAGATGGATGGAGACGGACTAAGAAACGGATTCTGGTGGAAGGAGACGGTTTAGTCTCTTCCTCTACAAGTTGCAAAGGAAGGCTGACCAGAACACTATCTTCATTTTGGCTCCGGTCTTGGCTCTGGAGCCTCTGGTGCAGACTGCTAAGTTGATGGAAAAAACATGAGAAGACATTGAAAGACATGAGAGACCGGGCTCATCGGGACTCATGCACAAACACCGATGATCCACGAACAATGTACATGTACGTATGCGTCCATACACATGTCACGTCATACCTTTGATAACGTCCATGCAAGCGGTGCCGGCCTTCGGCGCCCACCGGCAAGGTCCATGCGGGCAGTGCTTCGGTGTCCATCGGCAGTGTCTGAAGCGCCTACCGGTAGTTTCCTGGCGGTGCCTACGGCGCCTACCGGAAACTTCTCCGGTGGGCCGAAAGCATCTTCTCATTTCAAAAACGGCTTTCTAACCACCACTCTAAGGGTAATATGCGTAAATCTCCAAATTTTGTGGGGTCGTAACAAATTGTGCCAACAGACGGCCAACTCACTAACTTATATGATACAGCTACAAAGCCGCTCACTCCGCTTGCATCTCTAAAGGCCCCGGACGGCATGAGTGAATTACTGCTCCGCCCTCCGCGGGGCCATACACGCATGAACAATATATATATGTGGCTAAAAAAAAGTGTGATGAGAGTTTTTAGCCACTTTCCCCGCGTTTCTGCAATTAAAAAGTGGTCGCGCGGAGTAAGTGCCCCCTGGGCGGAGAGCTCCGTGCGAAACAACTCCAAGCTAAACTCCGCCCTCCGGCCCGGGCCAAGGAATTGTGTATTATTAATAAGTCGCGCGCATTCGCGCCCGTCCCGCAAAAAGCGAATCGCGCGCAAGCATATGCCGTCTCCTAGCTCAAAAATATATAGTAACAGCTGTCGTTTCGAACTCCCTGAGCTCAAGACGTCTAGCTGTCCTCCTGCCTGCATTACTGCGTCAAGAAAGGTTCTGATACACTGTCGTCTGCATTGTCGTGTTGTCGTCTTTTAGACTGCTGAAGTGTGACCAATTTTTGTTGAGTCTGAAATTGTGCAATGGTCGGGTATCGAAAGTCGAGGCTTCAATTTCCGATAACCCGTCTCGTAAAGAGAGACGTCTCGTTGCCATTCTGTTCTTTTGTCTTTTTGATTGAGAATTCGGAACCGTCGAGTCGGAGATATTGACAGACCCTTCTAGACGACTGTCTGATGTCACGCCCAATAGGGCCGCATGAAAAATTTCTTGGGGTCGGTCCCCCCCCCCCTCCACCTGGAGGAGCGTTCCTGCCTCCACACCAGCATCCCAACCCATACGCCCGGCCTCCCGGGAGCTCTCCCCCCGCCTTCTCTCCCACAGCAGCACCCTCTTCCCTTCTACCAGAGGGGGAGTCCAAGACCATCTGCTTCTTCGCGCATGTCCAAAACCGAGTTGCAGCCGTGCCTGGGAGGAGACAGGAGCCTGTGCTCTTCCAACAACCAGTCACTCTCTCTCGCGTGATCATCCTCCCAGAGAGGTGCAGACTGAGAGTCCTGAATGATTTTGAGGGCATCACCAGCCCCCCTCCTGGACTATTGAGGCTCAAGGTCTTCTGCCGGGATCTGGGACAGAGGGACTCACGGCTCCGTCTCCTCAAGCCTGTAGATCCTCCCAGGGGGACGGAGAGGCCTGAAGAGACTATCCTTTCCTTTGTGCCGCCTCCGGGAAAGAAACTAATCACCGACGGTCTTCTGTTCGATGCTGATTTCTTGGCTCTGTCTGTGGTCGTGTTCGGGGACCCTCTCCCGGCACAGACTGATGAGGTGCCGCCATCAACCTGGAGGTCTGTCGAGCTCTGAGTTTCTCTAGAACAAAGGATGCTTTTTTTTGCAGTCTTCTTCTGCCGTCTCGCTTTCGTTGACCAATCGACTGATTTGGCCCTGCTGTGCTGGTTGCTTTTCCTGTTTTGCTTTCGTGGGAGTGTCAGGTTACTTTTCTGTCTTCGTTCATTTTGTGTTCAGGTTTTATCAGCACGGACTCTGTCCAGAGACCACCGAGAGGAGACCCCGGCATCATGACGACCAGATGCGACAGCAAATGGATGTGGAGGGGTGGAAGGAGTGGTTGGAAGAGAACGGCCTTGGGGGGGGAAGTTTCATCAGAGAGAGAGAGCTGTCTCAGGGTCCCCTTCCCCTCCCTCCCAGAGAGTCCCTTCTCCCTTCTCTGGATCTAGAGGCACCCCCCTGCAGCTCCTCGTCCTCCCCCTCCCCCTCTCGTCCGGCAGCTCCAGATGGGAAGAAAACGGTCACCCTCAGCATTTATCACGAGGGAGGGACGGAGGGAGAGGGTGTTTCTCCTTCTCCTCCCACTCTCTCTTTGCCTTTCGTTCTGAAGCTCTCGAAGCGATTTCGAAACGCTGCACGTGTCCTTACCTCACGCGTTGAGGAGCTCTCGGCTCTGTCAGGCCAAGACGGGGCTGTAGCCTCTTCACCTGTGCCCGCGGAAGGAGAAGAAGAAGTAGAAGATGCAACAGAAACGAGAGTCCGTCACCTGTTCTCTGAAATCGAGACTGCATTGACCGAGCTAACGGAAGAGACGGGAGAGAAGGGGGAGCGTTTGTGGGGTTTTGTTGCGGAAGGCCAGCAGGAAGAGGGAGAAAAGAGAGAAGCGGAGGAGTCGCTCCATACAGTCTTCTCCTCCTGTGCCATGCTTGCTTTTCTTCATACCCAGACAAAGAGAGAGGTATATCTGGCCGCCGCCGCATGCGACGACGAGGAAGAATCCCCCCCAGCAGACAGCACGTGCCTGCCCCTGTTGCTACCTCTGCCCCTCCCTCGTGCCGTTTTGACTTCCTGGTTTTCCTTCCTCAAGAGCGTCTCCCATCCGCGATCCCTCTGGGCCCCCCCCCTGAGGGATGCCCTCACATACGCACTTGCCCCTCCTGGACCTCCCTCTGTCTCCGTCTTCCATGTCGGCGGGGGAGGTGGATTGATTGCCTCGCTTCTGGCCCTTCTGACTAGTCCCTCATGGGCAGACGCATCGGCTCGGTACAAGGCTGCGGATTTGCTTTTGAGTTTCGCTGCAGAGGCCGATTTCGCGTTTCTGATCCTTTCCACGCCTGTGCCCGTTGTCTTGAAGGCCCCCCACTCAGGAGGAGAGGACAGACAGGCGGGCAGCACGCCCTCAGACCTTCTCCAAGCACTCCGGGAAGTGATGAAGCAGTCCCAACACAAGTCAGTGAGGAAGCATGTGAGTTCCTCGATTTATGAGCGATTGGAGGATACGAGCGGGAGGGTCGGAGAGTGCCTGCGGCAATTTCAGATGTCTTGTCTCCCGATTTGATTGTTCCACGAAAAGATTTCGAGGGTTTCTGAAAGACGTTTTGTTTCAGTTTCCAAAACAACCGCAGCTTGTTCCACTCCTCTTCCTCCCTTCCCCTTTTCTCGTCCTTCCCCTGCAGAGCTCGGTACTTGAGTCATTTGACTTCTCGTCTGGTGTACTCTCTCCAGAGGGCAGCGGAACTCCGGGTGGCCCTTCCTGAGCAGGCACAGTCGCTGGCGGGTCTTGCTGCTGAGTGGGAGGGGGGGGCTCCGAGTGGGTCCCTTGCGAATGGAGACGTGAAGGGAGACAGAAAGAAGAAGGAGAAGGAGAGGATAGCAACTTGCCTGAGGGTCCGTTCGATGAATTTGGGTAGTGTTTTGTAGGGTCGATGCATAGGATAAGGGGGGAGGGAGAAAAGAAAAAAAGGTGGGGAGATGCAGGAAGAGGCCGGCATTTCCCTGTGTTTGCTTTTTTTTTTTCCAAGCTTTTAAGATGATTTTTTCAGGAATGAAGGCATCCAAGTCAGGCCCTGCTGCACTGTACAAGTCCATGCAGACCCTCAGAGGGTCAACCACTCACATTCTTCACAGGGGTCTTGTTGGAGAAATCCCCCCAAAATCTAAAAGAGAAGGGCCCAGAGGGTCATTGGTGGCTTTCTGCATTCATCTCTCTGGTCTACGTTGCAGGTGTTTGAGCACCTTCTGGTAGAAAATGTTTTTCTCTCACCGAATTTATCCTTTTGCTAGTGCAGGCCCTGAAGCAGGTCAAAGCAGAGGTGCAGAAAGCCGCCGACTCGGTTGCTTCTCTAGGACAGTCTCTGGACTCAAAAGATGAAACGAGTGGCGTCCCGGGGGTGGCTGTGAAAGCAGTGACCAAGCAGAGCGACCCCAACAGGATGGCGCATAGGTCCGCTCTGACTCGCGCGGCTGCGTCGAAGGGCCAGTCCGACCGGGTCCTCCACCTGAGTGTGGACCCTGTGGAAGCAGAGGCAGTCAGGCAACAGGCAGTGCGTCTATTCCAATCGTGCGCTTTGCCTGCCTCTTTGAGTCTCGTTCTCGTTGCCTCGGCCTCACTTCACAAAGAGAGCTCAATCGGTCGTCTCTCGGGCAGGGCAGCGAGTGAAGTGCCGACGACTCTCTCCGGAATAGCCTCTGCTGCTGCTGATGCCCTCTCGTGTTTGATCAGGTCAGTACTGCAGTAGCTCTGGGTGTGTGTGCTTATTCGGAGTCTCATGTTATCGCACAGAAGTGTGAATCCGACATATGTGTCTTTCCATCCATCCATACTGCTTGCCTGTGCAAATCATGATCGTCCCTCCACCTGTCTTTCCTCTTTGTGTAGCATCGGCAAGACCCATGCACCCAAACTCATGCACCTGTTTTCTATTGATCTTTATTCCTCCCTCCTTGCCTGCAGGGTAGACTCTGGCAGATCACTGGTTGACCTTCCCTCCTCTGTGCTGCTGGGACTCCTGCGCGGCCTCTGGGGGCCTCGCCTGAGTGTCTCCCCTGCTCTTTGTGACGATGAGGATGCGGATTTGGGCAGTTTGGCTGAGAGCGCAAAGAAGAGACGAACGGACACAGACGAGTCTCCTGATCAACGGAAGAAACCTCGAGTGACGGTGGGAATCACGAACCCTCTGGAGGCCCTCGGAGTGCACCCGCGAGGCCTGAGCGCGGCCTCCGTGTCAGCCACAACAGCTTCGGTCTGTATGGCCCTGGAGGCGAGAATTGCGGGTATGCGCGGTCGCTCTGCTGTCGCTGGAGGTGGGGTTCTGGAGAGGGAGGCCAGACTTTCGTGTCTTCACTTGTTGCAGGAGCACGTGAGGGTGAAGGGGCCGTGTGCGCTGGCGTCTCTGTCGGCGGTTTCGCGATCGACTTTCCGTTTGGTGGAGGGTGTGGGTGGTGTCGACTGGGAAGGAGAGGGAGAGAGTGGAGGAGGGGAGAGAAAAAAAGGAACCCGAATTTCAGCGTTGGAATCTGGAGTGTGGTTGAAGGCGGGGTGGGTTGGTGGCGTGGGACTTGCCTTTCTTCAGGCGCGCAGTTTGATGGAACGCTTGTCATCCGTCAGTCTGAAAACGTGATAGAAGCAATTCACGAAGAGACTTTTTTTGAGCGAGATGTTCCTTTTTTTGTTTTGATTTTGAGTTTTTTTTTCATTTTGGACTGTTTGAAGTCACTCATCCAAACGTCTGGATGGTATTTGGGGCTGCGGGCTTGGATCTGATTGATGCGTTCATTTCTGTTGTGCGTCATGAATGAACGGATTCTTTGATCTCCCCTTTTCTTTTGAAGACGCAAACTCCCTGCATGGAAGTGAGTCTTGTTGATTTGCGTGCAGACGCTGCTTGAAGAGACGAGGAGGATGGACGAGGCAGAGCAGGGAGGGGAATTTGCGCCTCTCGCGTTGAATTGGAAGGCCCTCGGCGGTTGTCTGAGAGAAATTGAGGGTCTCCTTTCGCCTGCGTGGGGGAGTGCGGAAGGGAGGGGAACGGAGGCGCTGGGGGGCGGGCTTGGAGGAGAAATCGTGAGGGACGCCTTGGCGGTTGTTGGATCGGAACTCCATTCGTGCAGGTACGAGGGGAAGGAGCGGGGGTGTGTGTGATCGAAGGAAGGTATGGGGACGGATGGATGGTGTTGTGTGTTGTTTCACGATGCGTGCGCGTTAGAGCGGAAAGTAGAAAGGTGTGCTCTGGGTTCATTCACTCATAAATCCATGGGAGGTTCTTCTCTTATGGATTCAGCTTTTGACAGTTCCATCGGAGAATGCAAGATGCTTCTCCAGTCGTTCAGACGCGTACTCTTGACAGTCCACTACTGCATGTGTGTGTGGCTTTGCTTGTGCATTTATTTCTCTCAGGGTTCTCATTGGCGTCCTCGGTTTGTTGGCATCTTTCTTGAAGGGCCTGTGTGCTTCTGCGTGTGCGCTTGCGGACGGGAAGCTTGAGGGAGGAGAGGAGGGCGGTGCAGGTGGTGGGGACCATGAAGGAGACGGTGATGCTATGAGGGACGTCGGAGAGGAGGACGACTCTCCTCAGGCGAGGAACAAACAGAAATCTGCCGAGCGGACCCTTTTTTCTCGTCATCTCCGCTTTCTCCTTGGCAGAGATGGGGGGGATGAGACGGTGAGAGAGTGGAAAGAAGCGGCAGCGGCTTCCGTGTCTGCAGCAGGACACGCTGTGAGAATTATTCATGGCGTGTTTCTCACAGACTCTCTCAACGGAGCTGCTCCATCGACTTTGATTTGCGCTGGTCCCCTAGCAGTGGCAGTTGCCGACTTGAACGCTGCAGTAGCGTCCTCCCGGGATGCCCTGGCGCGGAAGAAGAAGGATACCAACGAAGAGGCAAACGAAGAAGCAGATGGTGTACAGACAGAGCAGACAGAAGCAAATGGTGTGAGTGGGTATGCAGGGAGTGGAGGAGTCGATACCGTGCCTTGGAGTCGAATGAAGTCTTTGGTGATCGAGACGGAAGGGAAGGTGAGTGACCCTCTCGCACAGTTGATTGAGTCAGACCCGTCTCTTGTGGCTGGTCTTCCGTTGCCTGCTCTTGAGAGTGAGAAACTGCCAGCAGGGTCAGACACTCAGAAGCTTGTGTCTGGATGGAAGTCTTTCCTCGCACCCCTTCTCTTGGACCTTTCGGAGGAATTCTGCGAGGCTACTCGCACAGCTTTTCTATTGAAGGAGCTGGGAATGCTCTCTAGATCTCTCAAAGACTCCACTGCATTCCCGTCGCTTTCCCTTCCGGCGTCTTCGGGTGCAAGTGACAACAAGCGTTTGTCTACCCGCACGGTCGAGTGGATCTGGGCCTCAGGTGAGAGGCCTGTCGGCACAGTGAGGGCTCTGGTGGAGAGTGCGCGAATGAGGGGACGGGTGTCGTCGACTTTTGTGGCAGACGAGAAAACACGAAAGGAGAGACCGAGGGGGAAGACTGCTGCAGGAGGAGAGGGGGAGAGCGAGAGTGAGGATGATGATGGCGAAACTCCAGAGACACGTGACGGTCCTGAGAAAGGGGAATTGGACATTCTCCTCCCTGGAGAGACAGCGCTTCGGTTAGTCTGCCTTTCCTTTTTCAGTTTTTTATATCTTGAATCGGCGTTTCCTTCTTTTCCTTCTTCAAATCCGTACGCGTTTTCTTTTTTCTTGTCCTCGATGAAAGTCGCTTTTTGTTTTTGCGCTGTATCGAAGCTCTTCCGGACACTTCTTTTCGCTCTCTCTAGACCTCTTTTGTTTTCCCTCTCCCCTCTGGTTCCGTTGGACTCCGAGTCAACCTTCCTTCCCCCTTAATTCCGTTTCCCTTTCGACAAGCTGCCTGCAGGCGTTCGATCAACGGGCTCGACGTTGACGTCCCTGTACCTCCCCCGGACCCGTCCTTTGCCGAGACGCCCCAGACGTTGGACCCGCGTCCCGTGCTGCCTCTCCGTGCACTCCTCCTGGCAGTGCAGCAACCTCCCTCCCCGAGTATCCTCTCGAACGGAGGCTCGTCTGAAGAGGGCGGGGGGGAAGGGAGGGAGACGGAAGGAGAGAGCCAGAATGCAGAGGCCGATCTCGAGGACAGAGACGCAGATTCAGAGGTTTTGAGGGCCTTCTTTGACGCGGTGGACAAGCACTCAGGTGACGTCGGTGTGCACAGAAGAGACAGAAGCGTCAAGGGAGGGTCTGCGGTGGGCAAGTCGTTGAGACGCCTTGCCGGGGTGATTGTCCGATGTGCCGCCGCCCAGGGCCCCAATCTGGAGGCCGTGGCTGTGCAGCCCTCCCGGTTTCATTCGGGGTCTGGCGGCTTCGGTTGGGTTGACAGCAGGATGAGGCACTTACCTCTTTTCCTTTTGGTTCTTCAGGTAAGTGAGAAGAGAGGGAAGGAGGGAGAGAAAGAGAGAAACGGGGAGAAACAGACAGACGGAGAAACATCGGAAGAGGTAGAGAGGCGAAAAGAAACACAATGAAAGCGAATTGGTGCTCTTACTCTTACAAAACAAAGAGGAGAGACATGCTGATCGATAGGAGAATGAATGCATGTCACTTGGCTTCCCGTCGGTTGTCTTTTTCAGTAAAAGCAGATAAGGAAACACGTCGCACTCATGTGACGAGGCATTTGGGGTCTTCTTTTCTTTTGGTCTTCGTGGATGTATGTGCGTATATGAACAAGCAAAAGAGATCAAGCGAGGGGCAGCATGCCGGGACAGGAGAGCACATTCTCTGAGTACAAGTGGGAAGATATTTTCGCCGCCCTTTCTGTTCGTTGTTTTGCGCTGCAGTTGACGGAAAAGCTCCTCTCAAAGTACGCAGAGGCAGCAACTGGGGCCGGGGTATCCTGTCTCTGGTGTGCGCCTCTCGGGAGAGCGCTTATCCTCGCAGCTGTCCGTTTGAGCTCGCAGCTCGCGTCTGCGTCTGCCCTGCCGTCTCCGTTAGGAAACTCCAGACACGCAGAAGTGGGTGCAGAGAATCTTCCCGTGGGAGGAAGGGTCGTATGGGGAGCCCGGCTGTGTCTGTCCAAAGTCATGTCCTGCCTAGGTACGTGGATGAACAAATTCCCGGCCTCTCAGGCAGCCCTTGTTGCTCAGACCATCCGGCTGACAAGGGGTCTGCCGATGAGTCACGGAGCGTTGGCTTTGATCGTTGCATCAGGGGGCAGGTTGGTTGGAACGCTGCCGTGTGCACCCTTCTGGTGGTCTGTTGAAGATCCGGAGGGGGAAAAAGGTGAATCTGGAAAGGGGGAGGGGGACAAGGGTCTGTGTGCTCTGACAGGAGAGGTCGGACATGATCTTTCTATTCGACAGGCCCCCTCTTCTCTCGTAACTTCGTCCTCTCCCTCAGTTCTCGCGCTTTCTCTTTCAGTCCCTTTGCGCGTCCCGGGCCCGATACAGACCTTCCTCTCAAAAGGAGGCGGAGGGAAGGGGAAGGCCGCCGGGTCGGGTGCTGACACGGGCCCCGGCATGCTCCTTTCCCTTCACGTTTCCCTTGAAGGGCGTGGTGCCGGGGCCCATGAAGGCAGAGTCCCTATGTTGCGCCTCGGCCGGGTCCTATCCCGAGTGGGGGACGTGCGGGCCACAGCGCCCACAGCCTTCGCACTCTCGTTCGGAGACTTCGCAGGGGGGGAGAGGAGCAGACAGTCTGGTCAGGAAGTTAGTCCAGAGGAAGTGCGCCTCCTGCGCCTTTTGAATGAAAAAGCAGGGAAGGGAAAGAGGTTCACTCCGAGATTTTCAGTGGAGCCCGGACACTCTGTGTGGGAAAGTGCCTCTCTGTCTAGCTCGGCCCTGGCTCTCAGGTCTGTCCTCTTGGAAGCACAACGCGAAAGGATTGTTGAGGCGTCCTCGCTTTTCATCTTGAGTGGCAGTACAGCAGCACAAGTGAGTGCGTCGGCTGCCCGTACACAGGCGCGGAGGGAAGCTGCACACAGGCAGTCGATTGACCCCCTCTCCTGTCTTCCCAGAGGCCTGTCGGGTCTTGATCTTGTGTTGTCCGCACGGGAAGAAGACCGGCAGTGTCACTTGAGTTTGTTGAGTGATGTGGTCACAGCAGGAGTTCTCCACGCGCTCTCCTCAAGCCCCTTTCAGATGGCAACTGCCGCAGTCCTGCAACTCTGGAGTGGGGGGTCCTCAGAGGCGGGACTGGGCGGCCTGCCGGTTTTGTTCCTGCTCTTGCAGTTTCTGGGGGGGGAGGCACGAGCTCTTTTGAAGTCTAGAAAGGCTCAAGCAGCGGCTGCAATGAAGGAGAAAGCTGAAAAGGTCGGAAAACATGCTTTCAGCAGCTGAGCGGCTTCCTGAAGGCAAATACCGGAATTTTCCCTTTTTGCACTGAGGCGCGTGGGATCTCTCTGTTTGCTGTTTCATTTTCTTCCTCCTCATTTTTGTCTATGGGGGTTCTGAATCCAGTCGCGCTTTTGGGCTCTTATTTGATCCTTTTCTTTTCGTGAATCTTGATAGAATGCATTTTCTGTTTTTGCAGGGAGGAGCTGCTGCTGCTGCTGCTACTAGTCGCCCTCCTGCCGCTGGACAGGCTGATCCTTCTCTCGTCCCTTTGACAGTCATTGACAGACGTCTAGCTCGGGGTCTGTCCTTTCTCTTGGTTCTTCTTCAACTGTCTCTGGAGAAGGAACAGACAAGGGCGAAGAGAGAAGACCGATCCCCTCTGCCCCCTCCTCTTTCAGAGGAGACTCTGAGTGCAGCAAGCGCGCTGGTGGATCTCTTCCTTCAGGCTCAGGGAGAGCAGGCAGATCGGGAGGCGGCTGCAGAGAAGTCTGCAGTGCCGCCAACACCCATGGTGCCTCTCGACTTTCTCCGACAAGCAGCGAGGGTGGGCATGGCATCCATTGAGTTGTCTCTCCTGAGGAGGGAAGCATCCTCTCCTTTTCTTCTCAAGACTCTCAGACAGGCACGTCGCCTTGTCTCATTTCTTCTCTCTGCCTCCTCCATGGGAATCCAAACGAAAAAGACGAAGCCTTCATCCTCAAATATGAAACAGCAGCAGCAGAGTGTGGCGGCAAAACCTCCCGGAGTGTTTCTTCTCCACAGAGCACAGACCCTCAGATTGTGTTTGCGCGCAGTCTTGCGGCTTCTCCGGCTGGAAGGGGGAATGGGAGCTGCAGCTCTGCTCTTCTCCCCTGAAGCCGTGATGCAGAGGGTGGAGGGGAAGGGTGAAGAGGGAGTTGGCATCTCTGTCTGTGTCTGTCCACGTCTCTGCCTCGGCAAAGCTGTTGAGGTTGTGCATGCAGATCTCGTGAGCCTGGTTGAGATGTTGAAGGCGAAAGCGAAGGCGTGGAAGGGTTCTGGCGTCTCTTCTGTCAGTCTTCTTTCTGTACTGCAGACTCTTTGCGTCCTTTCCTCTCTTATTTGACGTGGGGCGTGGTTTTCTCGTGCGTCGTGTTGCCTTGCAGCCAGACTGTGTCTGCATCTCAGCCCACCTGCTTTCTTTCGCTATCCGTGTCACTATCTCCCTAATTTGTCGCTTACTGTGTTTATGCTTTGAAGCGTCCGTGCGCTCTGTGTATGTGTGTTCGTGTTCGTGTGTGTATGTGTATGTGTACGTGTGTGTGTCTGTGTCTGTGTCTGTCTGTGTCTCTCTCTCTCTGTGTGTGTGTGTGTGTGTGTGTGTGTGTGTACTGGTCCATCCAGGCTGTCAAGGAGCGGGAGAAAACGGCTTTGTTGCGTGATGCTGCGGTTGTTTGCGACAACGCCGCACTGCTCGGCCTCCTCCTTCGTCAACTTCAGGTCTGTCTGTTGTTCTTTCAGTGAGACGTGCAGGCTCTCTCTTTCTCCCCCCTCGTTCTCTCTCCCTTTCCAGTGTGTATGCGCGCGTTGGGGTGTCTGTTCCTTTCTTTCCGACCTCACCATACTTGGCTTCTGCTTTTATTGCTCTTCCGTCTTGTCCCAAAACACGACCAAAGGTTTCAGAGCTGTCTACCGAAGCTCCATCAGATGGGACTTTTTTGAGGAAGCGGTGAATCTTGCTCTGCTTCTGCATCATGTGACTGACTGCACGCAGGAGCTGAGCGAGGAAGGGAACAGGTCAGGCAACGAGAGGGGAGGAGACTGTCCTCCTCTGCTGACCTCGGCTCTCCACCCCTCTCTGCATCTCTTCTTGGACGGGCCCCGGCCTCGTGTCCCTTGGCCCTTCTTTGGAAAGGAAGACAAGGGACAAGAGAAGCACCAGGCACTTGACGAAGAAGTGAAAAGGGAGGGAGACGGAGACGTGGACATGGTGGGAGGTGGAGAGGAGCAGGGCAAATCTGATGAGGCGGATGCGGAGGAAGAGGGGGGGGATGACGATGATTTGTACGAAGGTCTAGCTGTCGATGACGGGACAGCGGAGGAAGAGGACGAAGAAGAGGAGCCGGGGGGAGAGAAAACTGAACAAGGTCTCAAGAGTGCCCCTTCGCCTTCAGAGGGAGGGGACGGCGTGCCGGATTTCCCCGACAAGAGTGGAGAAGAGGAAGAAGCCAAATATACCGGAGGAGATCCCAGAGAGGCCATCTGCTCCCTTTTTGGCCTCCGACCAAATTCCTCGAGTGGAGGAGCAGCAGCATCAGAGAGTCATGATGCATCCCCGAACTTCATGGAATTGATGAAGGAGACTGCGCAGCTTTTGTACGAACTCGACAGAGCTTTCCCGCAGGGTGCTGATGGGGCCTCTCCGAGAGGGGCCGAGCTAAAAGCAGAGAGGCCCCTGGAAGAAGCAGGCAATCAGTTTGTGGGAGTGAAGGACGATCTCCGAGAAGCTGTGGAGTCAATCTGGGACCTGGAGGTAACACCGGTCAGTCGTTTGCGTGGTCCTTTGATCGGTTGGTCGTTCAGTCGAGTTTCAATGAGTTGAGAAAAGCATTGGCCAGAAAAAAAGACAGCGACACGTTGGATTGGCAACGTCGACAAAATGATTTTTCAGTCTTTCATGAGCTTTTCTCTAGTCCGAGGTGGCCCCTCTCTAGGGTCTTGTCCTTCTTTGTGCGTGGTGTTCTTCATCTTGCTTTCTCTACTCTCTTTGTGTCCTACTCGCTAGGATCCCTGTTCCCTCTGCCCATCATCTGGTCTTACAGACGAATTTGTGGTAGCATCCCAACTGTCCTTGTGCAGAGTTTTCTTGCCCGCACTCCGACTGTTGGTACGGGAAGGGCAGCCGTAACGCCGGCTCATCACGGGAAGAGAGAAAAAGAGGGCCCGTCTGACTGGTTCCCGGACCTTCCCCGTGAGTGGCACCTTGAAGGACCTTCCTGTTCCTCCTCTTCCTCCTTACACCCAGTACTCCAGGACATTGAGAGGGCGAAAACGTTTCTGGTCAGTCGGGAAGGGATGAGAGAGAGAACAAAGAATCGGGCTGGTCGGACTCCGCCTCAGAGGTAGATCTAGCAAAGCTACGGAGGCCAGATGTTGGCATCGTTTCTTGGGAAGCTGCTTGTTCTTCCTTCAGGTACTGATTTGCAGTTTGTCTGCATTTTCTTTTGCTCCTCTTCATCCAATTCATCCATGTACCCACTCTCTTGGACTCTTCTTCCTGACGTGTACGTTTCTTTCTTTCTTTCTTTCTTTCTTTCTTTCTTTCCTTCCTTTCTTTCTTGCTTGCTTGCTTGCTTGCTTGCTTGCTTTCTTGCTTGCTTGCTTGCTTTCTTTCTTTCTTTCTTTCCTTTCTTTCTTGCTTGCTTGCTTGCTTTCTTTCTTTCTTTCTTTCTTTCTTTGTTTCTTTCTTTCTTTCAGGAAGGGAACAATGACGCCCGGAGGTTTGTCTCTCTGGAGATCGTCTCGATGCTCCCCCCTCCTGCTGAGGTTTCAGGCCTT
The DNA here is from genome assembly GCA_018398765.1 of Chromera velia. Classification (NCBI taxonomy): domain Eukaryota; family Chromeraceae; genus Chromera; species Chromera velia. Next base: position 60,166 of record JAHBMJ010004335.1, on the reverse strand, counting down.
GCGGGGAAAGATAAAGAAGACATGGGAGACCAAAAACCATTAGGATCGTCGTGGATGTTCCAACCGGGGACGATTCGACAGATTCGATTGGTGGGTACTCCAAGAAATCAAGTTTGGCATGCATAGTTCGATTTCTTTTTCCTTCTTGTTTTTTTGTTTCCGTGTGTTTTGCGTGGTTTGTTCTCCGCGCTGCTTTTTCCTGTGTGTTTACCAAAGCTTTGTGTGCCCCCACCTTGTCTCAAAGTATGCTATCCTCTCTTCGCATGCTTCTGCTGTTGTATTTCCTCCTCTTTCATATGCGTGCGTGGCCTCTAGAGAGAAATCCTAGTCGTCTATCCTACATCGATCGATCTACAAACAAATCTGTGCATGCAGGCCGAATGCCCCAGCCAGATTCCTCCTCAGGGCCCGGGTGCAGCGGGAGGAGCACCAGCGTTCTTCCCAGGTGCCCAGCAACCATCAGCAGGGGGAATGTTTGCAGAAGATTCGTTCTCCTTTCGAGGGGGCAGGGGGAGGGGCGGGAGGGGGAGGGGAAGAGGAGCGGACGCTTTTGGCGTCGCCGCACCTTTCGGAGGGCCCCCGCCTGCACCGCCTCCGGGACCTCCCAGGGGCCCTGCTGGACCCAGAAACGTTTGTCTGTCTGTCTGTCTGTCTGTCTGTCTGTCTGTTGTCTTCCAAAGCTGCTTCAGTGCACCTTTCCATCTGTTCTTTCTTTTTTTCTCCCCCTCTTCCTTTCTCCCTCCTTGCATGGCTCTCTAATACACCTCTTCCGTCTCCTCTACCTCTCGGCATTTTTCTTTTGTCTGTCACTTCGTTTGGCCCATGCAGTCCAGACTTCCCGACTTCGCTACACACATCCGTGTCATTTGCAATCATCTCTCCTTCGGACTGACTGCTCAGCACTTTTTGACGTGTTCAGAATGCTCATGCAGAAGTGCCATCTGCTTTTGTGCGTTTGCTTGCATTTCCACATATGTTTGCGGACATTTCATTTTCTGTTCTGCCTCACGTTTGTCAAATTGCCCTCTCCCTTCTTCCCCCATCGTTTCAGCAGGGAGACCGCGACAGAGATAGAGACAGGTCGAGATCCAGAAGTGCAGAGAGGCAACCTGATGACAGGCTCGCGCCTCCTCAAAAGTTTCTTCGGGGTTTTGGCAGTCGCGCTCCTTCGAAGCACGTGGACGATTTTGAACAAGAAGGTGGTCTTGAGAGCTGGGTACAGACGAGAGCCCAACAGGCGGCGCAGTGGGGCGGGGGCGCCGCCGCTGCCAATCAGATTCCAGTCCCCGGAACGAAATTTGCAGCATCGGGACTTTCGACCTACGCTCCTCCTCAAGATGCACTTGGGGCAGAACCCAAAGGGGGCGGCCCTCCACCTTGCAACCCCGGCGCAAAAGCTGCCCCACCCCCACCACCGTCTCGACCCCCCTCAGCCAAGGCCGCCCCTACTGCTGCTCCCGCTGCTGTTACTACTGCCAAGGCACAGCCCCCCTCAGAGCCTCCCCAGAGACCCCCCACGCAGACCATCCCCCCACAACAACCCAACGGACCCGACGAGGGCAAAGACGCGCGACCCCCCCTTCTTCCCGGACAGCCTCTCCTGCCCGGACAGCCACCGGCAGCAATGCAACAGCAGTCGCGCCCCCGCCCGGGTCCCGGCGGCCTCGCTGGAGACGCTCCCTCACGGCCCCCCCACGCAGGAGGCATGCTTCCGACTCCTGCAGGAGGACCGCTGCGCCCCCCTCCCCCTCTAGGAACTGCAGGAGAAGGAGAACCGTTGCTGGGCGGGGCAAGAGGAGGAGTGCCCCCCGGAGCCGCACCGAAGCGCCCGCCTGGAACCGCAGCTGTTCGGCCCCCCCAATTCGAGAGTCTTCCCGGATGGGCCGCATTCGATGCTGATGCGAGAGCACAGAACATCGAGGCCAAAAAAGTTTTGCTGGTCCGTCATCGTTTGTTGAATTTGCGTCCTGCTTCTTTAATTTGTTTGGTTATGTTGTATGCAAAGCGGGCATACCGCCGTTTCACACTTTCCTTTTCTTTTGTTTCCGAGTTCTGCTTCGTTTCCAACAATGAAGTTTCTCAAGATGACAAAAGGGAGAGATGACAGAAAATCTGGTGACACAGAGTATGATAGATATTTTGTCTGTCTTGCTTGTCTCCTCTTGTCCCTTTCGGCTGCCCTTTCATGGTGGTACAACAGATGAATAAGCGGAGTCCTGTACGGCGGGGGGGGGGGAAACCAGTCCAGTCGTAAAAGCGCACGTCCATCTGTGTCTGTGACTCTGTCTGTCTGTCTGTCCCTCCCTCCCCCCTTCTCTCTCTGTGCGTGTTTGCGTGTGTCTGTGTATGTCTGTGTCTGTTTGCCTGTCTGTCTGTCTTTCTTTCTTTCTTTCTTTTTGTCTGTTGTGTTCATGAAGAAAAGAAGGGAGGAAGAAGAAACGTATAGTCTGTCTGTCTGTATGTATATATATATATATATAATATAATATATATATATATATATATTATATTATATATATATATATATGTATCTGTGTGCACTCACGAACGCAGGAGCCTGCCCGTCTGAAGGACCCGAACCTGAAAAGGGTCTTCATGCAGCTCCTGGAAAAGCACCCATCGGTAAAAACACTAATTTTTGGAGGGCCACAAAGGAAGTGAGGCGGTTACTAGACCACGGCGAATGTGATGAGCCTTCAAGCGGATGTCTGAGTCTTGCTGCCTATGCAAATTTTGCACCGGAAGAAAAATAGACTTCAATAAATTTATTCTATTCATTCATGTATTAATGTATTAAGTTTCACAAGCCCGGGCTTTTGCCGTGGCATTAAGATGCAGCTATGATACAAATGTTCGATCTTTATCGGATCTTACTGTGGTAACATAAATCAGTGAAATTTAAATCAGTGTTTAAATCACTATTAACTATAATTAACTAATTAATTACTGCTCAGAGTCTGTTCTTCTTTATGGTTTTGCTTAAGAGCGGTTCCAACATGTTAGCTCCATTAGGCCTCATCACGTTTAAAAAAACCCTACTTTAGCAATGATAAGTGATTTATCGGTGTTCTTGAAGCTTAAGCACACTCTTGCCGTTTTATCCGATAACCTAGCCAATAACGTAAATTAGATCGATTTTAAATTTTTTATGCAGCTTATGAGTATACTTATGATGATGCAAGCAGGCTGTGTATTTCTCTTTTTCTCTTCTATTTTTTTCTATTTTTTCCTTTTTTCTAGGAATCTATGTGTAGACTAGTCTCTAGGCTAGTCTAGGCGTGGCTTTTAGTTAATCAGTTTAGTTTTTTAATTAATCCACATTCCTGCCGGAAATGCAAACTTGCCAAAAGTTGCCAGTCTATAAAACTGTTTGCCTTGAGGTTGCCTAGGAGGTTGCTTGTGAGGTAAAGTAGCACACCGACGGGATATGAGCTTCTGGACATTATTTCAGTTTCCTGCTCCTAAATGCATATGCAGCCAAATCTGAGAGTCTTCATCGCACATTCAAAACTAGGCGCTGGTTAGAGAAAAAAAAAAATAAAAGTAGACGATTTGGGGAGATTTTTTTTTTTTTTCTTTTTTACTTTTTGACCCTGAACAGTACTTGACAACAGTTGTGCAACATATAAACAACACTTGTGCAACAGTTGAACAACACTTGTTTGACTGAAAAAGAAAAAAAAAAAAGTAGACGATCTAGGGAGATCTTTTTTTTTTTTCTCTAGCCGGAGTCTAGATTCAAAACTTGCTAGAAAACTTTTTTTGGACAACACATTTTGCAGTGTGACGCCCCACTAGGACCTCCCTGAACCTAACTACCATTTGAAAGTTCAGGCCGCATTTTTGGATAAGCTTGAAAGTCCGCGCCGCAGGCGTGGATCATTTATGGTGTCTTAAAAGCCAAAGCCGCATATCTGGACGGTGTCTTAACCGTCTTAGGTCCGTCTATGCCGCAGGCGTGGACGGTCTCTTGAAAAAAGATGCCGCAGATAGAGATGATCTTGATTATATTTTTTTAAGTGGCACTTAGGTTCAGAGAGGTTCCCACTAGGAAGGTTGTGAGCCTGATTGAACTTGTTTTTTCTCAATTTTTCTTAAATCTTGAAGGTAAAATACACAAACTTCCCGGCTGCAGTTCCATCAGATGAGTGATACAGGTCACTGATTTTCAATCCGTTTACACTGTAGCAACGATAATTAATGCAGAAGAAGCAGAGAGAGATATGGAGAGATGCATAAACTTCGCGGAATTCGGCCTCTACAGAGACTCTCTCTTCAAGCTCTTTTTCTTCTTTTTTCTCTTCATTGGATTCCACCTCAATCTCCAGATAGTCTGAGATAGTGGGCCCTCTGAAAAGCATATCTAGTAAAGAGAACACAAGATCCGAGCCTTACACAGATAGCTAGGCAGTGTAGTAGACACACAAGACTGTCATCTCTAGATCATTCAAATGTTGTGCGCGTGACGCAATGTACGAAGAGGGAATAATATATCAAACGCAACATTTCAATTGTGGCTTTTCAGACGCTCCTATGTACGCCGATACACCAAGGACGTGCAGACGAGTAGGTTATATCCCCAAAAGAGAATCCAATGTCATTGATTGAAAAAAGCTAATTGAATTAAAAAGAATTAAGAGCGTTAGGGCTAGGGTCAAGGATTCGCTTGCATCGTTTCATGCCTAGTATAGAGAATCTTTAAACGGTACACAGAGCATAGTGACCAGGTTTGATTTGATATATTTGAATTTGATTTGATTTGATTTGATTTGAGGTTAAGGCTCTAGATTTGCAAATCTAGACGGATTTGAGGTTAGATTTGATGTTAAACTTCATAAGTTCCCTAACATGCGAGGTCTCTTAGTTTCTACCAATAACAAGTCACAATTTTAAATTTTTGACTGTCTTTGAAGAAATGATTCGATTTGAAACAACTTTGAAGCTTGCTTTGAAGCATTTTTTTTGTAAAAATAGTAGAACACTTTATTTTGTTAAGATGTCTACGTTTTTATTTGTTATTTTAAAGTTGTCTTTGTAATAACTAAAATGGGTAGTCTGGGGGGCAGAGCCTCCCAGGGCAGAGATTTGAGGTGGATTTGATGTAGATTTGATAGGGGTGTCAGAGCAAGCCCCATCAGACGTGCAGATTTGATTTAAGGTTAAGCACAACCTCAAATCAAATCAAATCAAATCAAACCTGGTCACTAGTAGAGCAATCAATCCCTACGTAATTACAGCTGAGCTCAAGAAGTTAAACCTATAGGCCTAATCCTAAAGAACTTTACTATAAAGTTTGCAGTGGAGTAGAATGAATTTTATAACAGCTAGAAAAAAATATTTAATATAAGTTTCATATAGTTTTGAATAAAAAATTATATTTTTTCAAAAATAGAAATTTCTAATGTAATCACATGCTAGGCAACGCACAGTGATTAAAAAAAAAAAAATCTCAAGAAGCCTAATCTTTTTTATATATTTTTTCTATTATTAAATAATAATAATTATTTTATTGGAAGTGCCAAACATCTAACAAAAGCGCATCTAACTATACAAAACCTATCTTTGTGAAGTTTGCTTAGACCTTTGACCACCAGACTAAAAAAGAAAAAAAAAAATAATAATCTCGACATGTCTATTCTTTTTTTTTTTTTACCACTGTGCGTCGCCTAGATCACATGCTTCTTGTATCATAAGGCCGGGGGTCATCAAAAATTCTAATTATTCACTTCAAAGAATTACTTGCCAGTGCAACATAGTGAGAAAGCCTAGCACTAAACAAATCAACCACTCGATCTAAGCTAAATTTTAGCTTAGACCAACGCTAATGCTTCCTAGAATGCTCTCTACTTCCAAATTTAATTCAAAAAAAAAATTACATTAATTAACACGATATTTTTTTTAATTGAAAGATTCTTTAAAAAAATGTGTGTGCGCTTGTCTAATAGTCTGTAACAGCTAAGTTACATATCTGAGAAGTTAATTTAAAACTAAACTGATTATTTTTATCTAATTTTATTATAGTAATATGACAAATTCAATTTATCGTGCTTTTACCTATAAACTTTTAGAGAGATTTTTAGAGGGTCCACGCCAGGGTCCACGACTCCACAAAGTAGATTAAAGTACACCATGAATAGCGAGATGAAGAGACTCTTTCTCGATTCCAAAGCTGCTCAGTTAAACTCTCCGGACAAATATCTCTCTTTCAACGCTACGTAATGGTCAGCATTGGACCTGAAGGCACACATAAGCACACAATCACAACACAAACGCACGACACGCGCGTGCATACACAGACATGCACTCGGACAAACACGGATCCACCGGTGCATACTCACTGTGAATCACACAGCGTTGTTGTGCTTCCATATGTATGAACCGAAAACCGCATACCATGTGTATGACTAGGTGCATGAAGGTCCATAAGGGGAAGCACTGAAGCAGGTCATACACACATTGCCCTATTTGTACAGGAAGCACAAGAAAATTCTGCGGACCGAAGATCGCAAGTACGCGTGTCTGTACTCGGCAAGATTTGTTGAGCACGTCAAGAGGAGAGCGAAGGGAAACAAAAAACTTGGAGAGGAATGAAGGATAAACAGACAGTCCACCGAAAACTTTAGGGGAAGATGCATGCACGCAGAAAAGAAGAAAAAAAGGAACAAGGCCGGCACGAGTACTAACCGAGAAAGAATGAATGTACGCTACGGTCAGGAGACAGAGTACACTCAGAGAGTAGACGCCGGAGCCCCTCGGCTAATGGTCGAGCAAGGAAAGGCAACAAAAGAGAACTAGAGATCAAAAGAAATGGAGGCTAAAAACGATACCACAAATGAAAGCCAAAGAAAAGAGCCAGCACACAGAACGGGGAGAGGCTGTGTAGAGAGACAGACCTGATCAGTTTTCTCTCTTCATCAGTCAGGTCCCTCTTCCTTTGAGCCGGCCGTCCTACCTGCAAAATGATCATTCATGACAGTGTGCACTGGGTGCTCTTTGCTGCATTCAAACGACACACGCCATCTATATGGCATGAGGTCAATGCGGTAGAAACTCAGGTCAACAGTTTTCTTCCTGAGGGGATGTAATCTCGTAAAGCGAATGCGTGGCTGAGGGCAGCGGTGCAGACCGGGGAATCCATCCGAACGCGTTTCCTTCCTTTCGGTCATCACAGACCTCCAGCCGAAAGGACGGTTCATGGGAAATGAATTAATTTGAGACAGCGACAAGAGAGAGCATCGTGCAACAAAGGAACACTCACCCAAAGACCTGCGTCAAGTTTTTTCCCTGGAGAGACCAGACTTCCGGCTCCCTGCGCATATGTGTAAATGAATGAATGAAGAAATTGCAGACAGAAACGAGGACGCCAAGAAAGGCGAGGAGAGCTGATCAAAGACCACGGAGAAGGAAAGGTACAGAACAAAGGCAAAGAGGAGAAAGAAAAAAAATCGAGAGGGGGCATCATGAAAAGAGCCAGCCCAATCATCCAACAGGCAGAGGCAAATCACGTACGCACGCAACAACGCGGACAGGCAGGCAGGCAGGGAGTATGTGTACCCCTCGCCGGAAGGCAGGCAGACAGGCACACAGAGAGTGTATGTGCTTTCCCTTCTTCTTCTCTTCGTAAGATTTTCTATCCGTTTCCCCCGCTTCCTTAGCAGAGACAGACAGACAGGCAGGCAAGCAGACGCACATACGGACACACACACACACACACACACACACACAGAGAGAGAGAGAGAGAGAGACTGACAATGATTGTATCGTCGGCAACCTCAACTCCTGGAGGATGGGAAAGATCAGAGGAGGAGCAAAGGATCGGTTCAGATGTCTTCACCTTTCCCTCTGCGTGCGCGCGCGCGCGCGCGCGCGCGCTCGTGTGTGTGTGTGTGTGTGTGTGTGTCCACCTCTCTCTCTCCCTGTATCTCGGTACCGCTGAATGAGAACATGCAAAATTGGCCGGGAAAGCTTGTGCGCGTCGAATAAAAGGACCAGGGACGGATGAGGTGAAGTAAGACGAATGGCAAGACATGTAACTGCAAAAGAGAAGAAGGGACTTCAAAAGAAAGAGACGATGTATAATGGCCCGATGACTAGCAAGAAGGAGGCAAAGGGGGGAGAAGGAGAGGAAGGGAAGGTAGACGACGTGTCATACAAGAAGAGAACATCCAGACGGAAGATGAAGGAACCACTGGCAGGACTCAAGGCAGAGAGAGAGGGGGGGGGCAGGCAAGTGAGTCAACCGACCATCCATCAAGGTTGCCCCCATGCCCACAAGCACACGGTCACCCACAGTGCACCCATGCAGAAGAGCCTTGTGACCTGTGATACAGTACAATACAATGATGAAATCAAATGAAAACAGAAAGAACCTAAAGGGACAATTGGACTACCGCGTGTGTTGCAAAGCTTTTGGGATGCTCTCCTTCATCGTCACCTTTCTTTTTTTTCTTCTCCTTCTTCTATTTCTTGGTCCGCACCGACTGTTTCTGTCGGGGGAGGGAAACTAAGGAAGAAACGAAGGAAGGAGCGAAGCAAAGAAGGAAGGAGGGGTGGATGAATTTAGGAAGGATCAGAGAGAAGGACGGAGGCAGAGAAATTAAAACTCTCTGGCGTGTTCTTTGTTGAATCCAACTTTGCCTCTGTCAACCCTCAATCGAACTGCGCATGTACCCATCTTTCTTCTTTCTCTTCTCTCTGGCGGAAACGCCTCAAAGAGCAGAGCAAATCAGCAAAACCAATCAGCACTCGCCCTCTCGCCCATTCTAACATCTCCCAATCTTGTTCCGTCAAGGTTCTTTCAACGTCTGACACCCGCTGTATCACATGCAGGGTTAATGAGGAAGTTCATTCGATACCCCGCACGCAAGCACGCATGCATCAAGTTCACCAATCGTCACATCCTCGCCAATCTGCATGCAAACACAACGGGAAGGCAACTCAAGTGTCTCAACAACACGCAGGGGTATTCACCAAAATTCACAACGGGCGAGTTGAAGAAAGTGTTTTCTTTGTTTTACTTTCAGGGTATGCCGGTGTCTGCATCTACCAAGAAGGAAGCAAGGAAGTGGAAATTCGAGCAAAAGAACTGTGTTTGACCTTTCTTGATTTACGAAACCATCAAGCAGAAGGTTGATCGAATTGCGTTGTCACACCGAGATGTTGTGCGCGTTGTTCTTCACCACAATACAGATTACACACAAAAAAAGCAGTATAGGAGAAAAATGTAGAAGATTCAGCAAACGAATCAAAGTAAAGAAAGACGACAAGAAACAAAAGTCCTCCGATAATTCCACAAAGGAAACCGAAAAAAAGCAATTCTCTCCAGGCTCTCTCCTTCCTGTGCTGCACTGCACTGACCGTGGTTGGATAGCCCAGACCTCCCGGTGTGTGTTCGTATTTTCCAGTTGTGTGAATCACACTGCACGGATAGGGCAGCACAAAGGATAGACGCTAGCGAAGCGGATATAAGAAGAGGCCACGATTCGGATTTCTTCCCTCCTCACTCCCTCAGATGTCTCTCCCACTTCGTGCCTTGCTTCCACCCACAGAAGAAACAAAGGATCACAAACTTACAGAAAATTGGTTGGATCAGACACGGAGGGCAGCATAACTTCAGTTCGTTGAATCGTTTCTCCATCCATCTATCGATGTACCCCCACACTCACTCACCTGCAGTCCTGCACATTCGACCGAGCCCCCAGTTTGATTGTGTTCACATCACCCCGAATGACGGCAAACGGCCACACACTGCAGAAAACAGGATGGGGCTTTCCGGGGTTCAGCCAAGCTTTCCCACACACCGTCTACGGAGACATCGAAGATCAGTCAGACAGAGATTTGCGAAAGGAGTAGGAAAGGGCCTGTCGAGCTGTCAGACGAGCACATGCTTGCAAGGAGAGCCTGCGGAACACAGAAAAGGAAAACGGGTGAAAGAGAGAGGCCCCTTCGAAATGATCACATGAAGAAAGAAATAAAAATATATACCTGCAGCCGTCTCCTAGAGAGACGTCTCCGATGACACACGCCTTCTCATGAACGAATACCCCAGCGCCTCTGGTAGAGAACCAGCGGATCCCAGAGGAAAGAAAATTCTGGCGGCAAAGAGATGAAGACGCGTGGCGCCCCAGAATGTTTCGCAGCATTTGTCGCATCGAAGAAAATCTCGAAAACGAACAACTTAAACAATGCTTCCGCTGTCTCTCACGAAGTACGTCGAAAGAGAAGCCGTTACAAATTGCACCACTCTTGAACACTGTCAGCTCTCGTCAGTCTGTGTCATTCAGCTGGGTTACGATTGCTGAGTATTTACTGAGCTTAATTCCTACGTACCCTCCAACTTCCTCTAACATTCCACTGATTCCAGCCGGACTTTAATTAATGAACTGATCTCTCTATACGCGCCGCCGCGACTCGGGTGCGGACGCGTACCCGGCCGGCCGGCGCGGCGCCACCGCCAAAATTGCGTGACGGATCGCAGATACCCGATTTCCCACCTCAGTCTGTCACCGCGAAGATACGACGTAGTAGTAATTAACGGTAGCTGTGTAGACTACAAGCTTGAAGAAGGCTCGTTACTTTCGTACTAGTGCGGTGGATCACATCTTCACACTACGTAACTTTGGTTGCTGGGGTTGACCTCCATTGTTTGATTTCGTGCTGCAGCTTTTTCTCTTATTGGATCATCTTCTTCTGTTTCGATGACCACTGAGGAGAAAAGTGTGGTCAAGACCTACTCGGACCCGTGGAGCTTTTGGCGCTCCATCGGGTCCCCCAAGTTTGTGGTTGCACCCATGGTGGACCAGAGTGAGCTCCCTTTCCGGTAAGGATGAGTGCATTGGTATGTTCGACCCTCAAACCTCTGTTCTGCTGTCTGGGACAGGTTCTTGACTGACCTGTGTTTTCCCTCCCTCTTGTGTGTGTATGGGATTCCTCTGGCCCCGCAGGCTCCTGGCACGGAAGTACGGTGCAGACCTCTGCTACACACCCATGATTCACAGCAGGTGGGTGCAATGACGTTTGTGGGCGTATGGGAGGTTGGCGTCGCGGGGCAGGAATTGTGTCCGTCTCTGTACTCGGGGTGGGTGGATTATAGTTCTTTTTGGTTGTGTTCCTTTTCTCACCTCTTCCTCCTTCCGCATTTGCAGGCTCTTTTCAGAGCAGGCGAAGTACAGGAAGGAAAATTTCTCCACATGCGCTGAGGAACGCCCTGTCTTCGCACAATTTTGTGGTCAGCCGGGGAGGTGTGTGGTTTGTTGATGTGCGGAAATGGGCGGGTTGGCAGGGTCGACGAGCTGATGGGATCAGAACCTCCGTTAGTTGGTGATTCCTCGTCTGTATCGGCATTTATCCTTAATTTCTGCAGGAAACGAGCCCCAGACGCTGGTTGACGCGGCCTCCCTCCTGCAAGACCAAGTCGACGCTGTGGACCTCAACCTAGGATGCCCTCAAGTGAGGGGGGG
>JAHBMJ010004335.1:42103-46108 GCA_018398765.1 Chromera velia | reverse complement strand
GGGGGGGGGGGGATCACAAAGGAAGTTGGGGTCAGAAAGAGAATGGGAGAAAAGGAAAGTGCAGAGAAAAGGGCCCATGCGACTACTCTACTCCAAAAATATCCTCGTTCTTTCTTAGTTTTATTTGTTGAACCTCAAGGATAGTCTCCCTGACGTTCCTGTCCCGGTTGTCTGCCTGTTCCTGTAATGATTTTTTTGGGGCTTCTCTTCAGAAAGAAAAGGGGGGGGTGAGAAGGCTGAGGCTGGGCCGACTTGCAAGACACCAGCTGAGTGTGCCAGCACGAAAAAGACAGAGGAGGAATACCAAAGAGAGGAGAGGAGAGGAGAGGAGAACCCCATGCATCTGCCCCCCCCCTCGACGAGGGAGGATACACACGTGCAGGTATCCTGCTGGTAACTCTGCCGTGAAAGCCCATCTGTTTCACTCTCTCCACTCGGGGCTGATGGTGCACACAGACCTGAGGGAACAGCTCGGGAAGGTGTGTGTGTGTGTGTGTGTGTGTGTGTGCGCGCGCGCGCGCGTGCCTGGTCTTCTGAAGCTTTTGATTCTGAAGGGGATGAGGGTGGTGTGGGGTGACTATTTAGCTCGGTTTGTGAATGATGTGGCCGGGGTGTACGTGGATCGTAGCTTGGGTTCCATGGATTTCGTCTCCTTGTTAGTGCTCAAACCTGTTTTTTAAAAGGAATGGACGCGGGTGCAAGCGCTGCAATCTTGAATTTCAGGAGTCCTGAGGAATGGAAACGGACGTTGATTGCTCAGCCCTGCATTTCGGTTTTCCAGCTGTTTCTTTCTATGGCGCACTCCGGGAGAGAGTGGGGGTGTACACAGAGAGGGAGCGGGCTGTTCAGATGCATTTCAATCCTGAGAATGAAGCCTGTCTTCGCGCATGCACACGCGCATGCATGCATTCGTGCAGGCCCGGTCCATGCCGGAATTCCGTGCCGTGGCTGTGGAGATGAAGCGGAGACGGGACAGACCCGACGACATCACCCAGGGCAAGGATCTCGGGTGGTACAGACGCTACAGAGAGAGGGTCCGTCCGTCCGTCAGGGGGTAGTTGTGGTTGGGGGGGAAAGGAAAGCAGTCAGAGAGAGGCGGTGAGCTGGGATGTGCATGCTAGCCCCTTCACACTGCATGAGCTGGGTGACATGCAGAGAGAGCAATTAAGTGAATCATCACTGTCTGCTGTCTACTTGTTGACGGCGTCCATTCATTCGTGTTTCCTTGCATGGCGTCCCTTCGGATTTTCTTGTATGTTTACAGGTTAGTGTTCCCGTCATGTTCTGCTTGCAGATCGGACCGCCGAAGGAAAGACAGAAGGCAAAGAGGAAGGCCGAGGAGAGCGAGGAAGCGGGGCAACAGGAGGGTGGGGAGGCCCAGACCACCACTGCTGCAGGAGCAGGTGTCATGCAGGTGGACAGCGTGGAGGGAATGGCTGTTGGTGGGGCAGAGGAGGGAGGGGACGCGGCGGCGTCTCCAGGGTCTGATCGAAAGAAGATGAAGATTCCGTCTTGTGAAAACGGGGAAGGGGAGGCCGCGGGGCAAAGAGTTGAAGGAAGCGGAAATGGGACCAGCGGGGGTACACAGGCGGCGGCGGCGGCTTCGTTTTCCTAATTCAATTAGAGCGTCAGCTAGATTTCTGGCAATTTAAGCGTGAGTGTTACAGGGTGTAGCTTGAGGTGTAGTTAAGAACTGGTGGGAAGGATGATCATTCTTCGGAAAACGAAAAACATCTATAGGAAAACACATTCTTCAACTTTTGTTTTAAGTTGCCCTCAGACACGCTCAAAGATATACTTAATTTGCACAATGCGCTAATGCTAGACATAGCTAATATGCTAGCCAAAATCATTGTTTATTCTTCTGAAGTTTCATTGATTGATTGTACTGCATGCTAAATTCAATAGTAAATTGAATCATTGCTTGATTGCTAACATATACAAATTTGAATTTGATTGATTGATTCATTGATTACTAGATTGATTGATTGATTCGTTTCATTTAAAACAAATAAGTCTGATCTTTTTGATAGTGCAATACAACATATAATCTATATACCACTAGATGTACTATTATAGTATCGATTAGGAATTTAGGTTTAGGATTAATGTCCAGAGGATTGGCTTCCCGCCCCAATGCCGAATGTCTGACGTGCATTAGTATACCCGCAGATTAATTAGATTATTTATGTCAATTATTATATGTGTAATAATAATATAGTGATAACAGTCTATATAGGTAACAGTATATAACGGTGTAATTACAGTGTATTTAATGATTTTAATCTGGCTTACTAAATTGTTTTCTTTACCTAAAAATGGGAGGTGCTCAAAACCGGCCCCGGGGCTATAGGTGTCGGCTAAGAAAACCCTCATGCAGGCTCAGGCTTCAAACGGTATTATACAATCTACCGATACATTACCTGATAAATTAAAAAAAAATTAAGTTATTTACTGTTAATGTAATATACTGTTAAATATACATGCAGAAATACAGACTTAAATGTGTACAGACTAGCACTAGATGAATGAGATTTGACCGAGGATTTGACCAGGGATTATATATGCATATAAATTTAATATGCACACGTACAAAGTATATATATATATATATATATATGGCACACAAAGCGACTGACTCCCTCGGAATATAAGTAAAAAAATCATAATGCGAGCGTATCACAATAAAAACACCTCTCCCCCATGCACTAGCTTACAATTATCTAAATAAATAATGGTCATACTATTGCATCAAACGAGTCGAAACGACAGAGCGAATCGCGGTTGTGGCAGCGACAAGCAGTTCAAAGTTCAACCAATCTAGTACAGCCTGGCCCTATGCCTGGCCGTTCCGAGCGTTACAACATTGCGAAATTCCAGGACGTTACGACATTGCGAAATTCGAGTTTAGACAGTGACTGCGAAACTTCCCGGGAGGCGATCTACGAATTCATCGAAAACCATTTTCGTGAAGGGGTTGTCTAACAGCTCTAGCTCTCTGAGAGACCGCGTCGGTGCTCCCTTCTGCCAGAAGGCCCGTTCGAGCAGGTGCAGGCCCTGATCAGTTACACCGCAAGCCTGCATCCGCAAGCACTGCAGCTTGGGTAACCCCCCTGCCCCCAACGCCTCTACTAGAGGCCCCATATTCGTTCCTGCATCGCTAACAGAAAGCGAAAGACATTTCAGAGCAGGGAGCCCCCTTTCCGTTACCGCCCAAAAAAATGCTTCCATCCCCGCCCCTCCGAAGATCAGCCCTTCGAGGTACAATTTCTACACAACGCCCCACCCTTGACGGCTTCCCCTAGTCCTTGCATCATCATCAGGCCATCCTCGTTCCCCAGATAATCATGAATGACGCAAATCTCAGACAAGTTCGGCATCTTCCCGGCCAACAATGCCTCCACAAAAACCTCCATACCTTCCGGTGCACCTGTATTATTGAACTCAACCTTTTCGAGACAGGGGAGGCCGTTTTCGGAATCCATCAAATTGCCAAAAAAACCCGTCATCCCCTCCTTCCACACCGGGACAGATCGCAAGTGCAGAGCCTTCAGATTCGGAAAATTGCCTTTCTTCACCCCCCTACCCAGAGCACTCAAGTACCCGTCGAAACCGTTATCAATCAAGGAAAATTCAAGGTCGCGCAGGTGAGGAAGTTTGGCGGTCGAGAGGGAATCTAAGAACAATGCAACCTTCGGGCTAGACGTGGGTAGAAATTCCATATAGCAGAGGGAAAGCTTTCGAAGACAGGCTAGACACCCTGCATCAAGAGCGTCTGCTATGGCCCTCAGGATTTCAGTTGCAAAGAGTGTAAAATCGATGACCCCCTTAGATGCGAGCTGAAACAAAGCCTCTTCTTCAACAGTCAGGGAGAGAGACTCCCATGGCGGTGTTTTAGAACTGTTCATGAGACCCTGCAGAAATGACACAGCGTGCGTAACACCCATCTTGACATCAAGACTTCGAAGGGAGGAAAGCTGCAGACTCGCATGCAGACATTGTTTA
>JAHBMJ010004335.1:32103-37103 GCA_018398765.1 Chromera velia | reverse complement strand
GAAACCCCAGTGGGCAAAGTATGGTGAAATATACGGTAAAACCAATACAGAGCCAGTGTGACAGTCCGGAAAATTAAATGAGTCGATCTCGATGATATGAGACTCGATCATGCAAGAGCAGGTTCTGAGACTGAGCTGCACGCATTGAGAGTTCAGCAGCACCTGTCTGCGTTGTTTCTGGCACTCTCTGTGTGAATCCTACAGAACATTGTGGCAGAAGATCGAAGAGGGCACACTGATCCGGAAAGCTTGCATGGCAGCGGAGGGACCAAGCGTTTTGGAACACCCAACGTACAGTTTCTTACAATCAGCCGAGAGGACAACGAGTCCGAAGGGACCAACGGGCTCCACGAAGGAGCTCATCTGGATGACAAGAGGTGAGTGGTGCGATGGCTCATGCGGTGATCAGCGCAGTGCCACGCAGTCTCACACATTCAGTCGCGTTTCCATCTGAAATCACGCATGTGTTGTCTTTGCTGAGCATGTCAGAAACCTGCCTGCCAGAAAAATGGTTTCAGCGACTGTATGTGAGGTAACCTCGGAGAGGCTACAGTATGTACAGGAGCAGAGTAATGTTGTTTGGTTGACACATCCTGGCAAAGTATGGGTGAGACTGGGGTGTTCTCCGAGCTCAATAGAGGACTCTCATCTGTGATCATTCAGATAGGAAGATGACATGATGGCGTGCAGAGGGTGATCGATGCAATTGGAGAGTTACTTGTATGGTGATGTAACCCCAGGCTATGACGAGCGCTCTGCCGATGGGGCACCATCATGACACTTGGTTCCTAGACTTAAAATGGTTCGAATTTTGCATCGATCGGTTGACGCTCTGTGCCCTGCACACGTGTTGGAATGCATGTGTGCAGCAACAGCGATCACGCCGAGTACGGATACGAGAGCGATGAGAGCGAGGATGAGGACCCCAGCGGCACCGTCAAGAACCATTTAATTCAGGGAATCAAAATTTAAGTTAGTTTTTTCCCTGGTTTCTTTGTTTCGTACTTTGCGGTACTTTGCGGCTTTAATAATACTTAGGGTTATTATAAGCTAATTAGGCTTTTAAATAGTGTACAGTCATTAATAATCATTTTTTTGAAAGGCATATTTTTAAAGACTAAATTAAAGCCATGTATCCCCTCCTATAAACATCCTCTGCTGGTGTCCTCATACCGGACCGTCATACGCCATCCGACGTCCGAGTCGCCATCGGCACATGCTAAGTATCTAGCGTTCAGCATGTCACAATTAGTAACCATTAATTTAGAAGCATTTTTTAAAGTCATTTTCTTAATTTTCAATTTTATGTTACTGTAAGGTCCTAGCTAATGTAGTCTGAACATGATTCCGAATGCTGTGTCGAATCCAGTGAGTCTAGTTTACTCTACACTTGAAAACATTTTTTTTTACTACATATTTTTTATAGTATATATTTTTAATTATGTTTACAATTCAAGATTTTAACTAAAATTTCATTTCTGTAATATCTTTAAAAATATTTTTTTTGTAACATTACGACTGTCTTCTGCGAGCTGTCTTCTATCTTCTATGAGCTACACTTTCAGAACGAATCGGAACGAAAGCTTCCCAAGAAAATAAGGTGAAGAGACTACAAAGTTGTAGACATACGTACAACAGTCAAAAATCCTTAGCCGTCTCACTTTTTCTTTGAGGTCAGGATGACAGAACAGGAGGAAAGAGACGCAGAGACGAACTTTCTGAAGTGCCCTGGCCTCCCTAACATCAGCTCAGATGAAGAAAGGACCGATAAGAAGACGCCCAAGGACAGGAAGAAGATGTCTGTCAGTGAGCAGCCAGCTTTCACGGAAGGTGCCATGGAAAGGCTACTCCACTAGGATTTAACCCTCAATCATCATCATCATCATCACTCCATGAAAGCGAGGCTCAAATAGAAAAGAAATTTGGAGGGAAGATCCAGGGACTGAAAGACAGTATAGATGAGATAAGGGAGCAGTAAAGAAAGATACAGCAGATGATGAACGATCACGAAACAAGACTGGGAAATTTGGAGAAGGGACAGAAAAGATCGGCCAAGGAGAAGGTAGAAGAGGAGAAGAGAATCTGCTCGCGGGTTGTTCTTGGACTGAAACTGCCCAAGAAAGACATCTGCATACACGCAAAGAATTTTATCTATACAGCAGCACTCGATCCCAATAGGGCGAGAAAAGATACCTGACTGCAGGCTGCAGCGTTTGCTGAAACGATGTTCCAGGTATTCTAGGGGGTGATGTCGATGAACCATCAGTCGTAGGGGTTAATGATGAAGATGGTCTTCAGTACGGAAACAGTTACTGTAGCAAGGGACTTCGACTCTCTCTTTGATAAACAGAACAACATGCAGCACCCAGAAACAGGGGACCAACTCCGCTGTGTGATCCCAAAGACAAAGGAGCAGACAGACGCGGTAATGAAAAAGTGGGCAGTGGGAGTGATGGGAGATGCAGCTTCCAGCGATCAAAAGAAAGAAGAGGCGAGGAAGGCCCTTCAGAGACTAGGCATTCCCCTCTCAGAGCAACCTCAACTGAGAGTCCCAGAGGAAGATGGAGATCTCGTGATGGAGGGAATAGAGAGAGATGGCCAGCAAAGAAGAATCCCAAAACCGAGCCCCAAGATTGAGTAGAAGAGAAAAAAAAGGATGCAGGAGCAGAACGGAAGTGTAGAGCAGTAGCAGGCAAACGCTGGGAGGGAGGCCTCCGGGGTTGGCCGTTGACGGGGTTGGCAATTGAAGGAGGAGAAGGGGGGAGGAAGAAAGAGAGAGGTCGGGAGCCGGCCTCCCTTGGGAAGAAGGCTCTAAAGAAGGCTCTCAAGGGAAAACGAGCAAGAAACGTTGATTGAGAAAGAAAAGAGATCGATAGAAGAGCTCAGAAAGAGAATAGAAAGGGACTCGGTGATGGAAGCAAAGGAAATGTTGAAGAGAAGGGTGAAGTTGTTAGAGGTAGAGATGACCGAATGGATAGTGAGGGACATGATAGAGAAGGTAGAAAAGATGAGGCTCGGGGAAGAACTGAGAAAAATCGAGAGACGGAGGACAAAGAGAGAGCATACCAGGAAGGCTTCATCCGAGTCTGACGTTTTGAGAAGGAACAAGTTTTGGGCGCTGAGTGAGGAAGGGGAGAAGATGGAAAGAGGTACGCTGAATTATGAGACCACCTGTAGAGCCCCCAACTATACTAATCCTGTAAGGTTACACAATCACTTTTTTTAAAATATTTTGTTACACATTTTACTAGAATTTTGATGAATGAATTAGTACATACTTTAGTATGCAGTAATTTAAACTGTCACTTTTAGGAATACACTAAGTATACACTTTAGTGTGCATTAATTCAAACTATTACTTTTAGGAATGATAATGATGATGATGATATATGAGGTTAAAGCCGGTGAGCCGTATAGACTCTGGTTAACCTAAAATGTCATACATAGAGTTAAACTTTCGACTTAGGCCTCACTGGGGTAAATTGAATCGATGGGAGCCTGACAGGGGTAGGGAGGTGGATGGAAGTGGAGGGTGGCTCCACCTCTAAGCAAACAGGCTTTTGCTTCATCTGGTAGTTCTCTTACAGGCTGAGTTACAACACGTTCTCTCTCCCACCCTTGAGACGATTGAGGACTGCCTGCATTTTGCCTAGAAGAGGGTCCCCATAACCGATCAAAGCGCCAGAACAGCACTGGCACGCCCGAGCAGAGGGGGAAACGAGAGGGAAAGGGAAAAAACAAATACCTCAGGGGGAATAGAAAGGATGGAGACGGACTCCTCTGTTTTTGTATCTTTTTTTTTCCCCCAAGGGTCACGGGCCAGTGAGATTCCTTCTATCAGTTCGTGTGAGTTAGAGGTCTGTCAAATGACCTCTAAAGAAAATCACCCAAGGCGGAACGGAAGGAGACAGAGAGAGAAAAAGATTAGAACTCCCAATCTCCTTTGATTCCCTATCTTTTCTGCCGAAGACGTACAAGCAAAGGTTTCTCTCTCAGTTCAGTTCCTGCAGTTCGGTTAGTTCTGAATCAGTCAGTTCAGTTGGTTCGGTCGGTTCATCCCTGAGGCATGACTTGTTTTCCAGGGGAGTGAAATTGCGAGTAGTAAGCATGATAAAAAAATTCAAAAAGGGGAGAAAAAGGGAGAAGAAGAACGGAGAAGCTGTACGTAGCATGTACCCCGCTTGTAGACCCGCTTGTGAACCGCACGAGCACGAGTGCCCCGCGCGCCCCCCCGTACCCGTGCAAGCTCGAGCCCGTCACCTCCCACTGCCTCCCACGCTTACGCGAGGGGTGCCATCCGAGCCCTGCAGCCTAGGCCTCTTGGGGTCGTCCGTCTGAGACTCACGTTTCCCCCCCATATGCTTTTCGCTCACCCCCCGATTGATTCCGTTCCGCCCTTGTTTGTTCATCAATCAATCAATCAATCAATCAATCAATCAATCAATCAATCGGATGACACACACTCGGACTGATATAACGAAATATTCCCCTCAAAAACAAGTACGGTCGTCAAGAATGAACAACGACAGGGAAAGAGTGAGAGGAAGTGAGGGGAAAGGAAGAAAGAAAAAAAGAAAGAAAGAAAGGAAGAAAGAAAGAAAAAAAGAAAGAAAGAAAGAAAGAAAGAAAGAAAGGAAGGAAGAAAAGAGAAAGAAGGACAGACTGAGGGAACACACATAGCTACTTATGAAGGCAATCGGAGATCGCCCGTGCGCGTGCAACAAGGTGCTTTTCGAGGAGAAGTGTGAAGATCTCCCTCACTTTCTTCTCATTTTCGCTCACACCCCATCCCAACTGCTGCTTAGCCATTTGTTGTGCCCACACAATCGTCTCTTACTTTATCCAAAAGCCTATTCATACGTTCCTTTTCCCTTTCGGTCCCTTTGCATTCAGTCAACTTATGGACAACATCATTCAGATGGCCACGCCCATGCAAATCGAGGGGGCAGTGCTCGCAGACCGTCTCTACCTCCCCGTTTGGAACTCCCCCCCCCCCCCCC
>JAHBMJ010004335.1:7627-31999 GCA_018398765.1 Chromera velia | reverse complement strand
CCCCCCCAATAGCTAGCCCAACAGTGCATGGGCAATCGGTCTGACGTTGGCCTCCGAACAGAGCAGCCTCCTAGGGAGAGGTTGAACTATAGGAATACGCCGCCCGCTTGAGCTGGTCCATCCTCCCATGACAAGACGGGCCAAGCGCTGTCTAGACGGATGTTTGACTTGGAAGACCGAAGGCCTCACTCTGTTAGAGAAAACCCCTCCCCGTCCTGCCTGCCCTCCCCTGCCCTGCCGGCCCTCTTTTTGCAAAGAACGGGAGGTAGCTACAAACCAGTCGTCCAACCATTCTTATGCCTCCTTACCTTAGAGTCTCCCTTCTATCGTGAGCTTTCTTTTTAATGCAGCTTTCTCTCCCGGGCCCGAAGGCACCCCCTCGATAGAGAAGAGTTCAGGAGCGAAAGGTCCTACCAACAGCTTGACGGACCTCCACCAATCGCCATAAAGGCCATCTTTGTAGAGATCTAAAAAGCCAGCAGGCACACAGTAGGATGTTAAGGAGAGGCTACGTAAAAAACCCCCTACTCTTTCAGTCAAGATAGCCCGTATCGGGAAAAGGCCGGAGATGAAGAGGGAGGGAATACGAAACGAATTGCGGGGAAAGCCAAAAACCCATCTAACAAAACGTAGTTGCAAATCATCTAACGTTTTCATGTCTGCCTGACTGAGGGAAAACGCTTCTAGCCCGTAAAGGGCCACAGGAATCCACAAGCCCCGAAAGAGTATAATTTTCAAAGTTGGAGAGAGACGACCAAGAGAAACACAGAGCCCAATGACCCCCCCCAAGTGCCCTCTCTGCCACCCCCAGGCGATGTCTCACAGAGGAACGGAGAGATCTGCCTTCAAAAAAGGTGCAGCTTAAATACTTATACTGGCCCGTTCTCTCGACTTCCTTCCCTTTAGAGAAGATTGGCTAACTAATATTCTCCTTACTACAGGAAAGCCTCATTACTTTTGTCTTTTTCAAATTGACCGTGAGGCCCCACGTCTGACAATATTCCGCTAATTCATTCATTCTCGCTTGAAGCTTATGCGAAGAATGACCAAACAGAACAAGGTCGTCAGCGTAACCGAGGCTTTCGAGAGGCTCGGGCCCCACACAGATCGTATCGTCCTGACTGACCCTGACTTTCGCTCTTTTCCTCTTCACCGTTACTTCGGTTTTCTTGTTCCCCTTCCCAATGCTAACCCCTCTTAATCTGCCTGCTCAAGGCTAGTCACGCGTTCTACTTTCTATAGACCTCTCGTCAGACACTGTTCCATCCTTCTCTGACTCTTCCCACCCGAGCTCATCCTCTCGGTGAGCCGAGAGGCAGATGTGGTGGTGCAGATTATTAATGAACAGAAAGAAGAGCAGGGGAGAGAGAAGGTCACCCTGTTTCACCCCCGCTCCTTCCTGTATCTCCCTATCTGCACCATCGACCCTCGCCCAGACATCAAAGTACATAGCATGCACCATCAAAACATCATATTCTGACACACCCTCCTCCCGAAGCCGTCTCAGCAACAGACCTCGAGGGACCTTATCAAACGCCTTAGAAAAGTCAACGAACGCAGCCAAAAGGGGGAGTTTCCGGGCTTTGGAGCTCGCTACGAGTCCCGCCAGCGCCGCAATGGCCTCTCTAGTCCCAACTCCCTTCCTGAACCCCAGCTGGCGGTTGTTTAATGAGGTCTGTTCTCTCAATCTCTCGTCCATCAGGAGGGCAAACAGCTTCGCAAGCAAACACATAATGTGGATAGGTCTCCATTAATTCCAAGCAGTCAGGAGAGGGGGGGGCTTTCGGAACCGGAACTACTGTAACACGGATCAAATTCCAAAGAGACGGCCAATAGGAATAACGATGAAATAAATTAAAGAGGACAAAAAGAAGGAAATGAGAAAGGGGAGAGGAGCTGAAACAAAGGTTAAGATGCCTGGGGAAAACGCCCCCAATTCCGTCAGCCTTACTCTTATCGATCGATCGGAGGGCACCGATAATCCTTTTATAAGAGAAGGCTGGGGGAGGATGGGGAGAAGAGAGAGAGAAAGCAGGGGAAGCAACTGGAGGAGGAGGGAGCCCTTCACCCTCAAATACAGAGGCCCAGAAATCGGTAAAAGCCACGGGGGTCAGTCTGTCTCCCCCACCTCTTGTACTGCTCGTTTCCCTCTTCCACCTCCAAATCGCCGAAAGGTTGGTCGCAGCCTCCCTTGCTAACCTCTCTGCTTGCCTGTTAGCGTGTTTAGTTTCTTTACGGGCAAACAGTCTCTTCCTTATCCTGCGAAGGGACTTAAGCTTTCGCTTTGCACTCTGGGTGGGACCTCCTCGGTCACCTTCATCTGCCCCCCATATTCCTCTCAGGTCCTTCCATTCTCTCTCAGCCTCTCTCACCTCCCTTTATTTAGCCGAACATTCCTTATCCCACCAGTCTGGCCGGGACGACTCCCGTTGACTTATGTCCTTTCTTTTTTTCTTTCTTGTTTTCTTTTCTGCCTCCCATCCCTACCCCTTCGGAATTCCCACTGGCTAGGCATGTTTGCCAGGAGTCAGAAATCTGTCGTAACTGCTCTGTCAGAGAGAAAGACACTGCATCTGATGGGGGCGGCTCGGGCGGAGGTTTTGAGGGATCGAAGAAGTGAGGAACAGTGTCTCCCCACTCCTGCACTTGACGTAAACCCTCATCCCATAAGTCTAGCCCCTCATTATCTGTGAACGCTTTCAGAGAGAAGGCCACCCCCATCAACTCATCGTCGCAGACAGGAGTACATCCTAAAGTACATCTGCCTACTTCACCCAGATGAGAGAGAGGCCGGGAGAGGGATGAGTCAAAAGTATATTCATGCATAGACAAAGAGGGAGGAGAAGAGAAGTCAAGAGAAAGAGAGACAGCCGCATGCTGCTTTACGACCTCAGGACGTGACTCGACCACGTAAGAAGAGAGATAACAAAGAAACAGAAGGTCAATCAAAGGAATGTCAATTACCAACTTAGACTTCCCACTCTTAAAGGTCCATGCCCCGGTCAGTCTGACTTCCAGCCTCCTTCTTTCATCCTTAAAGTTTAGGTGCAGACCGGCGGCTAGCAGGAAGTTGGACTTCTCGCAAAGCGAGTGAAGGATCCAACGACCTGCTTCGTCAAGATTTGAATATAGAGACTTACGCGTGAATTCAAGTGAGTGTCCGTGTGCATTCCTATTCCCTTCATGCCCCATCCCGGTTTTAGTGTCTATTTCCCTTTCTTACATGACCCCTTTTGGGCACTCGCTAGCCAGATATGCATTCAGGTCCTCCATCACCATTCGCAGATCTGATAGGGGGATAGCACATAACGCCTCCAACAATTCTTTCCTCTCTTCATTTACCCGTTCTCTAGAACCTCTATGGTCCGAATCGGCATGCAGAAGATACACACCGAAGACGTGCAGCGTTCGGGTGCGTGGACTATCTTTCCCTCCCCCCCCCTCCCTTTCTTCTCTTGCACTCTGACCGTCAATTTGACCAGGTCGGGCCCCACCAGTTCCGAGGTCGGATGGAGAACAGGAATTAACGAGTTCCTGATAAGGATGCACATACCCCTTGTTCGTACATCCCGTTTAGCAGCTCTAGAGTGAACCCCCATTTTTCTTCTTTTCCATTCCATGTGGGAGAAATTCTCCCCCGAGTGGAAGGCCGTGCGGACTTTTCCTGTAGGCATGCACATCTTAGGAATTACGGCGATATCTACACCCGACAGCCAGCTCTCGAGAGAACCGCCCCCCAACTTCGTTTCTAAGGGTCCCATGTTGAGCGCACTTATGGTCAAACCGCTCCCCCTCCCTTTCTTCTTGTCACTATGATTAACAAAAAAATCTCTGATTCATACAATTCCCCAGAGGCCATGCTACATGCTGACTGAGAAGAGGGAGAGGGACAGGGAGCATCAGAAACGGAACCGGGAGATGGAGGGAGGGAAGGAAGGGAAAGGGCAGATGGGGAAATAAAAGGAGAGGGAGAGAGGGCAGCGGAAGGGGAAAGAGAAAGAGGGGGGGTGGAGGAGGAGGGGGACGGGGGAGGTGGAAGGTTGTCTCTCTTACGTCTTTTCTCAACCCAAAAAGATGTCTGGAGGAAGGGAGGAACAGTAGCTGCCCCTACCCAGAACGTTCTATCCCACCCAGTCTTAACCACTTTATATTCCCTCCTCTTTCCCTTCCCCCCCCCACATTTACGATACGAGTGATTAGCCCCCTGCCCTCCCCTGGCAAGGGGAAAGGCTCCTCCTCCTCTGCCTGCACCTCCTCCTCGGTGCTGCAGAGGAAGTCAGGGCATCTGCCTCCTCTCAGGGCGCCTCCACATGCGGAACAGTTTTTTTCTCTTTTCCCCCAAAGCCCTCTCCGTAGTCCCTCCCTCTCTCCGAGTCTTCTGACAATCTTCTTGTCAGCATTTCTCCTGCATTTCTCAAGAATATCTCAGGAGGAGGTCTCAGGAACACCGAGAGCCCCTCTGATCCCCGCTTCCCCAACCGTGGGAGAGCTGTAGACTAAGTGAAGGCATGAGGGGGGGACAGGAAAAGCAGAGCGTGGGGACGATGGTGGAGCAGTGAGCAAAGGCTCCTCACATGGGGAGATGACCTGGGCCTCCCGATACTCAGGCTCAACTGTATCTTGTACGTGCGTTTCTGGGGTGGGAGGGGGAAGAGGAGGTAAAGGGAGAGAGAGAAGAGATGATGAGGAGATAGGAGAAGAAGAAGAAGAAAAAAACGGGAGGGGCGGGGAAGGGAAAGACGGATCAAGAGGAGAAAAAAGAGGAGAGGAAGAAGAAGAGGGGAAAAAAGCCCGACCCACACCCCCACCCTTCCGGACATCCCCAACGCACCCCTCCTCTGTTTAAACGCAAACAGGAGGGACATTCATCGATTCACAAATAGGAAGAGGAGAGGAAGATGAAGAATCAAAAGAAGAAGAAAACATAGGGGGAAGAGAATTAATCGGTCGATCGATCAAGACGGTTCGAATTGGGTGAGGGGAGGGACGGACCCGGAGGCCTCCCTCCCCTTCGGCACAATACCTGTAGGGTCCTGAGAAAGAATCGAATCGAATCGGGTGGGGGGAGGGTCCGGGCTGCCGTGTCACAGACGTTACCCGTCCCTCCCCGGCCGGCCCCCAGCCCTGTCATAGGCGGATACCCTCACACCAGTACTGGAGGAGGGGAAAGAAAGGAAAAAAACAGAAGAGGGAGATGCGGAAGGAATGGGAGGAGAAGAATGAGAAGAAGAAGAGGAAGGGGAAGGAGAAGAAGAAGAAAATGGAGAAAAAGAGGAAGAGGAAGAAGACAAGAGATACCTCCGGTGGTCTGGTCTCTCCCCCCCCACCCCTTCCTGTCCGTTCTCACCCTTGTTCTTGCCTACACCAGAGCTGGGGGAGGGGGAAGAGAAGAACGAAGCAGAAGAAGAAGAAGAAAAAGAAGAAGAAGAAGAAGAAAGAGAAGAAGAAGACANAACCCTTTTGAAATTCCCACGACTGACTGTCTGACCGGCTGTCTGAGAGAGGGAGAGAAGAGAGAGAGGAGGGAGGTCTCTGC
This sequence comes from Chromera velia, assembly GCA_018398765.1. Taxonomy (NCBI): domain Eukaryota; family Chromeraceae; genus Chromera; species Chromera velia. The sequence continues at coordinate 26,463 of JAHBMJ010004335.1, read as the reverse complement.
TTACCAAAACTACCTTCTGTTCCCCACCTAGACCTCCCCCCCAAATCCTTTTCCCGACTCCCCCACGTTCACTCCGGCAGAGGAGGAGGAGGAAGAAGAAGATGAGACCGGCTGGTCTGCAGGCCAAACTTCCCCCCTCTGCTCGAGGGACTCGTCCCTCTCCTTCCTTCTTTCCTCCTCCCACCTCTTCTGCGCCTCAGGACTCCTTCTAGTCCCAGCTGGGACCATTCTCCCTTCTTTTTCACTAAAGATATAACCCCCTTCTCCTTCTTCCTCGGCGAGGGAGAGGGGGAGGGCTTCTTCCAGCGCGGAGGTGCATACAGACCTGTCATCACCCTCCCCCCCCTCCCTGGTAGAGACAGAGTAAAGTGACTCATTTCTTAGAGTCAGAGAAGGGGCCGCTCCGGCCTTTGCGACTTTGATTTTCCTTTTTTGACCCCCTCCCTCGCTTTTCTGTCCTATCGCCCCCCCCTGTCCCAGAGTCAAACCCCCCTCTCTCTTGCTCTCCTTAATGGGGGGGATGATGGATCCCGGGGCAGCTTTCAGCCTTTCTCTCAGAACAGCCGTGGGGGGTACCGTCCAAGAATTTGTCTTGCTTGGGGGAGGGAGACGCATGACAGTTGGGAGCTGGGGTGGAACTGTCACGGGAGTCGCAGGGTGAGGGGAGAGGGGGGCCGGGGAAACAGGCTGCTACTGTTGCTTCTCCAGAGGAGTGACGGGGACAGACGAGGCTTCCTTTCCGACTGCCGCGCTCTCGCCGAAATCCCCAGGGAAGATATCCCATCCCTTTCCTTCCCCTCTCCGTTGTCTCCCTCTTAAAGGTCCCCTCTGTGTCTGCTGTGTCTCTGTCTGCTCATTCATGAGGCTAAATATCACCTTCACCAGGTCTTCCCCCTCAGCCAGGGCCTGCCTTACCGCTTCCCTCTCCACTTCTGTCTGTCTCATAATAATATCTATCTTCGATTCTCTTTGCTCCTCCTTCCTTTGCACTCGTCTCTCCTCTTCCTCCTCTCTTTCCTTTTTCCCTCCTTCTGCTCTCTCTCTCTCTGCCTTGATATCTCTATCCCGGGCTTGAGATCGAGCCTGCTCTGCATGCTCTATCACCACGTCACCAGCACCCCCCTTCCCCCTTTTCTTTTTTCCTCCTTCTGCTCTCTCTCTCTCTACCTCGATGTCCCTATCCCAGGCTCGAGGTCAAGCCTGCCTATCTGCATCCTCCATCTCTACATCACCAGTATCCCCCTTCCCCCTTTTCTTTTTCTTCCTACCCGTTCTCCCATTCCCTTTCCCCCCCCCTAGCCCCTCCTCCAGGCCGCCGGCTGGATGAAGGAGGCCTCCCCCCCGTCCGACCTAGAGTATAGCCAGATCCTGTAAGGAGGGCTGATTACCCCCCACAGGCCGAGCAGACCGTTCTTCTTCTCTCCTATGTCCCCTATCCAACTGACCCCCCATCCCCGGAGGAACTACCGGTAAGACCCCCGGAATCTGACCCCCCATCCCCGGAGGAGCTACCGGCACATTTCCCGGAACCTGATCCCCCACCCCCGCAGATAGGCAGAGAAATGGGGGCAGGGGAAACTGGGGGTGGTAGTGAGGCCACGTCTGCTGGGGGATCTGAGGGAAGGGAGGGAGGTTGAAGTAAGGGAGTGAGTGTGAGAGAGAGGGCTGGGGAAAGGCCAGCAGAGGCTCCCCGACTCCGGTAGGGGGCCCGTTTAATCCTATCTGTCCTTGTCCCTCGGGGTTGGATCTGATCTCCCTCTGCTACATCCTCTCCATATCCCTATCACTCATTCACCACACCCCTCCGGTTCCTTCCGTTCTGTCCGTCACAACTCTCCCTCTGCCCCTGTCCCCACCCTTGTTTCTCCCCTCTTCCCTCTCCCTTTCCCTGGAGGCCGAATTTATATTCTGGGTGGCTCCCCCCCGGTGAGTCAGCGCGAAGTTCCTGTTCCCTCCCACATGCAACCTGGCCCCCCCAATGCCCCTCCCGACCCCGTCGATTACAGGGGGGGGAGCGTGCCCGAAGCGATTAGAGGGAGGGAGAGGGGGGCTCGGGTTCCCCCGCCCCCGTTCCAGAGTCCCCCTTATCTGGTCCTCGATTCTCCCCTATCCATAAGCCCCACCCCCTTGGCTGAAGGGGGGAGTTGTCCGTCTGTCTCCCCTCTCTCCAGTCTCTGTCTTCCCATCCCCTCTCCCCCTTCCTGGAGAAGAGCCCTGCACGAGGGATCTCTAGGCATGGGTGGGGGGTCTCTGCCCCGTCGAAACCTGCAGGCAGAAGGGGGGTGAACGCGCATTCGATGCCCCTGCTGGGGCGAGAGATATAGCCTGTCTCCATCTGTTAAAATGCCTCGAACTCGCCGAGGCAGGCAGGAACTTACTTACAGTTCCAGCCCCCGGCCGGACAGAGAAGTGCACAGAGAGATGAGGGTTGTTGAGTGAAAACTCCGAGATTGTACCGAAAAGCAGGTAAACCCCGCAGTCATCGCCGAAAAAAATGTTCGCCGCCCGTTCTGAGGAGAAGAAAAGAATGCCCCCTCCCCGAAAAGAAACGAAGCCAACCACAGAGCTCATTTCAAAGACAGGTAGCTGCCCATCCGTCTCTGCCCCCGCCCCTGCCAAGACTTCATTTCTGTGAATGTTCCTGAGGAATCTACTCAGGGGGGAGTTCGGATCTGTGAGCTGCTGCTGGTCAATCTTTTTCTTTACTTTGGGGGGGGGGACTCTTCCCTCAAACCAAACGAAATCTATTCCCTCAATGATTCTCGCCCTGCTCTCTCCCCCTCCTCGCAGCTCAATTCTCAGTCTGTCCATCTGTTTGGACAGTCTGCTTATCCTTACCTCCATCCTTTCTCCCTTCTCCCGGGAATAGAAACTCCTCCGCATCTCTACCGTCGCATCCCGAAGCGCCTCCTGGATAAACGCCTTCGTGACGGGGCCGTCAGAATCCATAGAGTCGCTAGAGAAGAAACGAGAAGGAAAGGGAAGAAACAAGTACCTCAAGGGGAAGAGAAAGGACGGAGACGGACTCCTCTGTTTCTGTGTCTTTTTTCCCCCAAGGGTCACGGGCTAGTGAGATTCCTTCTGTCAGTTCGTGTGAGTTAGAGGTCTGTCAGATGACCTCTAAAGAAAATCACCCAAGGCGGAACGGAAGGAGACGGAGAGAGAAAAAGATCAGAACTCCCAATCTCCTTTGATTCCCTATCTTTTCTGCCGAAGACGTACAAGCAAAGGTTTCTCTCTCAGTTCAGTTCCTGCAGTTCGGTCAGTTCTGAATCAGTCAGTTCAGTTGGTTCGGTCAGTTCATCCCTGAGGCATGACTTGTTTTCCAGGGGAGTGAAATTGCGAGTAGTAAGCATGATAAAAAAATTCAAAAAGGGGAGAAAAAGGAAGAAGAAGAACGGAGAAGCCACACGTAGTATGCACCCCGCTCGCAGACCCGCTTGTGAACCGCACGAGCACGAGCGCCCCGCGCGCCCCCCCGCACCCGTGCAGGCTCGACCCCGTCACCTCCCACCGCCTCCCACGCTCACGCAAGGGGTGCCATCCGAGCCCCGCAGCCTAGACCTCTTGGGGTTGTCCGTCTCGCGTTTCCCCCCCATATGCTTTTCGCTCACCCCCCGATTGATTCCGTTCCGCCCTTGTTTATTCATCAATCAATGAATCAATCAATCAGATGACACACACTCGGACTGACATAATGAAATATTCCCCTCAAAAACAAGTACGGGACCCGGTGATGGAAGCAAAGGAAATGTTGAAGAGAAGGGTGAAGTTGTTAGAGGCAGAGATGACCGAGTGGACAGTGAGGGACATGATAGAGAAGGTAGAAAAGATGAGGCTCGGGGAAGAACTGAGAAAAATTGAGAGATGGAGGACAAAGAGAGAGCATACCAGGAAGGCTCCATCCGAGTCCGACGTTTTGAGAAGGAACAAGTTTTGGGCGCTGAGTAAGGAAGGGGAGAAGATGGAAAGAGGCACACTGAATTATGAGACCACCTGTGGAGCCCCCAACTATACTAATCCTGTAGGGTTACACAATCACTTTTTTCAAAATATTTTGTTACACATTGTTTTGTTACACATTTTACTAGAATTTTGATAAATGAATTAGTACACACTTTAGTATGCAGTAATTTAAACTATCACTTTTAGGAATACACTAAGTACGCACTTTAGTATGCATTAATTCAAACTATCACTTTTAGGAATACATTATTACACACTTTAGTGTGTATTAATTATATGTTTCATCTTCGTCTTCTTCTTCTTCAGGATAGTTTGAGGGTGCTGTTTTTAGAGCAATGATATCATCAGCAACGCGGCAGGGAGAACTTTTGAGCACTGGAGGCAGAGGTAAAAAGAGTAAAGACGTGAGCAGGGGGGTTACCATGAGAGAGACGGTGGATTTGTCTAGAATTATTACACACTAATTTTTATACACGTTTATGTGTAACAAAAGGGGGGTCAAGGGTAATTGTTACACATTTAACTTTATGTAACACTATAGGATTGGTGTAGCCCTCAACGAGTTGCACACTCTTTCAAAAACATTGTGTAAAAATTCTGCTCCAGGATGGTACGGACACATAGAGGGAGACGCTCTGGCAGCCAGACATGCAGGAATCACCGGAAGGCAGCGGGCGACCGAGAGACTAACAAAAGAATATGAGGAGACGATTGATAACTTAGAGACAACCGAAAGAGCATTAGGATGGGGAAGGAGGGAGCAACAAAAGAAGAGTGATAAAGCGAACAAGAAGAGCGAGGAAGCCCAAATCGCATGCCATTTCAGATCGATTTTCAGGCCAGAAAGCTAACACGGATCCAGAGCCGTGGCTCGAACAACGAACAATCATGTAGCAGCGGCCAGGGCAACAGACTCTAGCGGGCCCCGACGGCGGGGTCTGATACCTTAGCTTAGGATGGGGAACGCCCCGCCCTGCTAGCTCTGGCGACAGATAGACATAGCGGGAAGGCCCTAGGGTGGAATATCAATTAATCAATCAATCAATCAATCAATCAATATACTCTAGAAATTAATCAGTGTAGGAATCACTGAGGCCTGAGGCTTTTACTAGTAGACTAAATTGCAGCATGATTTCATTTAATATACATATTACTTTGAACGCAAACATTCCCTTGCAGAAGACGTATCCGCAACTGGATACGGATAGCGATGACACGTAATAGTCATAGTCATTATAACCACAAATATTGATTGATTTTTTTATTCTAGTTTTCATTCATTGCATTAATAACCAGTTCAACTTAGTTTTGTTCTGCTTCTTCCAGTTTTCCTTCCCATTTCTTTTTCCATCGAGCAGCACCCTCTTCTTGATTCAACACAAACGCCAGATTGCGCCTCCACAGCTCCCTGGATGCATCGTCAAATAACGTGATCTTCATCTCCCCCCTTCCCCAGAGGCCGAAGTCCATCGTCACGGAAGGATCTGCAGTGGCTGAGAACGTGACCTTCTTCAGGTTCGTCAACTCCTGCTGCACGATTGTCCTGAAGAGGTGCCTCTGTGCCTCCTTGACCTTTTCTTGGTAGAGTTCCTGGACAGACACCGAGGCGGTCCCTCCAGATACAAACGCCTTCACCTTCTCGAGAAGTCCGACGTCTGCCTTCTTCAGAGAGTTCTGCAGCCAGAAAGAATCAAAGGACACAATTAAGATCTTGTAATTCATCAATGTGGAATGAGTAATTCGAAGGGAAAAAAAGGCCTTCTTCCGGACAGAAACGAAGTTCTAATCAAGTTCCTTCTGAAGAAAAGATTCCCCCACACTTTCTGAGAAAACCTCTCCAACAGCGCTTTCAGGACAAAGTGAGAGATGCACAGATGGATAGGTTGAAAACTGAGGGAGAAGGTCAGGAAAGGGCGGATGTGGCCAACTTCACCGCCCTTCACGAACACTTCTTTCGTCCTTTCATCTAACCGACCGACCGACCAACCGACCGACCTCGATGGCGTTGTTTCTCTTTGCCTCCAATTCTCTGATGTTCCGGAGCTTCGCAGGGGTGGGACCCAAAAAGGAGCTGTAGACGGTGCGGGTCTGCAGAAAGGCAGGGTGAGAGAGAGAGAGAAGACGTGGGAACGAAAGAAGGGAAGAATATAGATGGATAAACAGGCGATGCACTCTCCTTCAGAGAAAGAAAAAAACTCAATGTGAAGTTTTGAAAAGGTCAGATGGCAAGCGACGGGAGCAACAGCTGGAGTAGAGAGCATGAGTGAGTCTGAAAGAAGAAAGCCCAAAAGAAAAGAGGCGGGCAGAGAGGAGACAATAGGTAGATAGACTAGCGGACAGATAGATAGACAGACTATATCGTCTTTTTTTTTCCTTTTTCTCTGACGGACCGACGGACACACCGACACACAGACAGACGGACTGACCATGCCGTAAGTGTCTGTTCGGGTTTGTCTGCAGACGGGAGAAATGGAACAGGGAACGAACAAACGCCGTAATGAATTTCAATAAATTCATGTTGCACAAAAGCGGACGAGTTTGTATGTTTTTCCCTTTTTTCTTTCTCTCTTTGTTCCTCGATTTCTTTCAGCCCGTCGATCCGTCTATCAGGCTGTCTGTCTGTCCGTGTTTCTATCTGCGTCTCTATCTCTCTCTCTCTCCCTCTCGCTACGGATGCATAAGAAAATTCCCAGAGACACAGACTTGCAGGTCTGTCCGATAGACCTCCTCATAAGCTGACTGACTGACTTCATGATTGGGGGCACGCGCAGGTATTTGTTGTACTTCTTCAACTCGTTCTTCTGGACGTCGTCGGCGTATCTGAGGATGCCTTCCTGCTCTATCACCTTCTCTGCAGGCAAAACAGCAGGCAGGTCATCCATCACACGGGCAGGCAAGCTGACTCTTCTGCCCCACAAGACATTCATGCGATTGGAAAGGAAGCCTGCCTGCCGCTCTCTCTCCTCACTCGATGATGGAAACTCGAGGACAGTTTTGTCAAAAAGAAACAAAGACGACACGATGCTCGGAAGAAAGAAAGAAAGAAATCTCAAGGGAAAAATCCATCCGCTTGGCCCCAAAAGTACCTAAAGTGCGAAGGACGACGAACAGAAGCACAACACATTCAAAAGCCGGGCAGGCAGACAGACCTGCAGCCCCATATCTGGGAATAAACCAGTACTGCATGTTCACGGACATCTCGAACACCTCTGCACACACACACACACACACACACACACACAGCCATTCACTTGGGCATTCGGGTATTAAACAGAGAGGCAAACAGGCTGTTGAAGAAGAGAAACCAAGTTGACATCCCGACCCTACTGAGAAGGAAGTCAACAGTGGGCCAGACCCAACTAGGAACATGACATTCATCAGATGTGGGCTTACGAAAAAAGTATGCACTTGTGCAAGGTTCAAGTAACAATTTGAGCTCGGAAAGCGGCAGAGAGTGTGAGATGCAAGCACGAAAGAGAGCGATTCCTATTTCAAGGGCAGATTTTACCGTGAACACAGAAATGCGAAGGCAAAAGCCACGCAAATTGAAACATGAAAAACAGATAAACGACGCGGCAACGAAGACGAGACACCACCCCCCAAGCAGAGACCCACTTTCAAAGGTCAGAACGAACAGCGTCATGTAGGGGGACTTGGAGCCCTGCAGGGAGGGAGAAATCAAGAGGACGGATTGGAGAGACAGTCATGCAAAACGAACGGAGAAAGGGGCCAAAAGGAGCAAAAAGCGAGAAAACGACATAACGCTCACAGCAGGGATTCTCCTCCGCTGCCCTGACACATCGTACTGATAGCCGCACGGAATTCCCCTGTGCTCTTCCCGCTGGCAAACTCCAGCCGCCATCTAGCCTTCTCGCAAGTCTTTCTCTAAAGAGCGTGTGAGTTCCGTCTCGCTCCACCTTCCAGTCTAACTGCCACGTGTTTCTGAGATCTTCCCATGCGTTCCCCAACCGACCGACCTACCGTTTCAACAGCGCAGGTCGCACACACAGGCTCCCCGTCGACCTTCTGCCTGACGATCTCCAACAACTCCCCGTCGTTGTACAGAGGGACTCTGTGCTCCACGTCGCTGCCTGACTTGACCTGTTCAGACGAATTCAGTCAAGAGGAGACAGGGGCATGCAGGGAGGAGGCATTGGTCACGGAGCACATGGGACAGGACACAAGAGGAAAAAAGAGGAAGGAGACGAGACGAGACGGGGGATCTGTTGGTCCCGACATGCATGGTCAAAGCACTTTCTAAAGATCACAAACAAAATAGTGCTTGACTCAACAGGAGCAGCGGGGTGGTTGTCAGTTCACGAAATCAAACGAACTGAAACGAAAGGCAAACAGACGAACGAACGACTAGACGGACCTGGAGAGCCCTGAGGAGTGCTTCCCTGTCTCCCAGGTGTTCACACACGATGATGTCAACCTCTTCCTTCTCGTTTCCTGTCCCTCCTCCCTTCTCATCCTCCTGCAATAAGAAAGAAATGAGGCCAGACACAGTCGAAATTTAGAAGACAGAGAGGAACAACGTGGAAAGGTACCATTTCAAACCCGTCGTTCGAGGCCGTGTCACAAGTACGCAAAAATTGGATCAAAAAAAGTCGGAAAATGCGACAGACTGAAGCAGACGAAAAGTCGCCTTATCGACTTGAATTGAAAATCTGTTCACTTAAATTTACACATTCGATCTTCAACTTATTTCAGCAATCCGATACAGAAATGAAGCTAAACAACCAAACAAATACAACTTGCCTTGATCCACCCCACTGCGAGCATTTGAGGGCCGAATCCCCTGACGAGACGGGTCATCGTTTCGTACTCCCTCCCTTTCTGCAGATAGACAAAGACGGACAAACCATGTGTTTGTTTTCTCCCCCCCCCTTCGCTCAGGAGACTGTCTGACGGCCAAGCGGACATAAAAACAGAGAGAGTCCACATCCTTTCCTCTTTCGAGCAAAAAAAAGAACTGATTAGGCATGCAGGCCTACACAACAGGCGACCCAAGAAGGAAGGAAGGAAGGAAGGAAGGAAGGAAGATTCATTCCGTCATAGAATCACAGACGAACGGGCAAGACAGCACGGGGAAAAGAAGAAGAGCCGAGCAAATCGAGGCACTCACCCCTTCGACTGTTGGCGGCGTGGGACAGAATCTGTCCTCGGGGCACACGCTGCAATGCCTGCACGCAGAGAGAGAGAGAGAGAGAGAGAGAGAGAGAGAGAATGAAGGAAAGCAGAAGCAAGATTGCAACTCGTGTAAGACTTTCTTGTGCGTCTGTCCTAGATCGAACAAAAGCACACTCTCTGGCAGGCAGCGTTGTCTTCTTTGTCAGTGCTTCCGGGGACAAATGAAGGTGAATCGGGATAGAACCCTACTGCACCCCTCCCTTCCTCACTTTCTTCACAGGTCAAGTCCCTCCCCCTCTCCCTGCCCCCCCTCTCACATGCAGACAGACAGACAGACTGACTGACGTTCCCCTCGGTTGGATCACCCAGACGAGCCGGTGGTGTGCGAGGACGAGGACTCTGTTCTCCCACATCTTCTTCTTCCAGATGTACAGCTTCACCCTATACGCCCCCAGCACTCTGACAGGGAGGGTTTTGGGTCTGTGGACCTCTCTGTGCTGTCCCTTGGAGCCCCCATGGATGGGGAGACCGACTAAGACGGAGCCTGAGGAGGCGTCCTCTAGGTTTGTCAGCAGCATTTGCTGAGGGGGAGAAGGAAGAGAACCAAAGGAAGGGACAGGGAAAGGAAAACGGGAGACCGAGAGTCAGGTGTGAGAGAGCATGAGAGAAACGGAGACGGACCAGACAAAAAACAGGCAGACAGATTCAATCGGGTCACAATATTGACTGACATGGTTTGGCCAAAGTCGCAGACAGACAGAGAGAGAGAGAGAGAGAAGAAATAAACAAGGGCGAAATATCAAAAAGAGAGAGAAAAAACATACAATAGGGTTCAACGGGAGCGACAGTCGTTTGCGGGGTAAATTTGGCAAGTCTGTAGACAGAACACGAGGTTAGAGAATCGACAGACCAGAGATTCAGTGTAGTGTTTCCAGAGGATTGCGTGAAGGAAGTCTTGAAGGAAGGAGATGCGGAGGAAGGTTTTGTTGAGCACCTTTGCCTGCAGATAGTTGTGTCAGTAACAAGAAAAATGAAGAAAAGAAGGCAGAGTGTCGGGCTTAAGAAAAGTAAGCATATTCTGCTCAAAAGAGAAGAGAACGAAAAAGGGATTGCTTTTTGCTAGCTGCCTGTTTTTTCGGCGTCTTCTGCTGCCTCTTTTAGCGTTTGTTTGCCAAAACGGTAGTGCTGAGACGATTGCGTTGCGGCCACTGCGCATTCCATCGAGTGGGAGCAAGAGGCCGTTCTTTGCTTTGCTTCTTTTCGTCCTTTGTTGTTTCCTCTCACGACAGATCTGCTCTTAAGGGTATCTTTTCTTGCTGTCTTCCTCGCCGCCCGTCAGAAAGACTAACAGACAGGCCATATGTTTTTTTCTCAGACAGACAGATTAAAAGGCAAACAGACACAGACAGACTGACAGACTGACTGACCTTGCAGAAGGACTCGAGGACTTCGTATTTCTTCGAAGGACATCTCTGGACCAGAGCCGCCACTGCCTTCATGGCCTGCTCTCTGATACCCTGACGCTGTGCCGAGTGCTCGAGGAGATGGGCGATGACGGTGCCACTGCGCAATCAACAGAGAGAGTGACGGGCAGCAGGGAGTGAAAAAAGGGGACACGGCACTCAAGTCATCCAGTCATCCATTGAAAGAGCAGAAACTTCTTCCATTTGTTCCCCGTGATGGATATGCTTTGACAGTCCGAATTGAAACGTCCCACCGCGACAAAATATACGGAAAGAGACTTCATTGGGACGTTACTGTACAGAACAACATCACACCCTACACTGGGACGCGCGCGTGGAGGAAAGAAGAACACAAACGGAAAAACACACAGACACTCGCAGAGAGCGAGGGAGAGAGACAGAGAGAGAGACTGACTGAGATGATCCTGCATCCAGCTGCAGCTCATAGATGATCATTGCCACCAGGACCTTCACAGCACTCTCGGGCATCAGCCGGGGCATGGCTCTCTCAATGCAGAGCTTCTGGACCTGTGAGACAAAAGCAAGTAGGAATGGTATACACTCATTATTTCTCCGTCGGGCAAATTTCCTTCCATTGCGAACAGCGGTGCCCTCCATGAGCTCTTTTGACCGGACGGAATGTACAAGGGAAGGGATGGTAGAGGAAACAGCAAATGGCTGAAGCATGACTTGAAATAGAGCCGCTTTTTGTGTGCACGTATGCACCAAAGGGACAGGCAAAAATAGCAAGAAAGACGAAGGGTTAAGCGCGAGGAAGTGCGATCTGCTTCACCCGCCAATTGTTGCAGAAGCAAAACCCAACGGCAAGGACACACACAGAGACAACCCAGGCGACGGCTATCCATTCAGGCTGATCGATCCTCAAGGCTGACTGACCTCTGGGAATTGGGAGAAGCAGACGTAACCTGTCTGTTGCGCAACGATTGCGAAGAAGGACGCCAGCTCTGCGCACAACGTCTGCAACGAGAGTAGGAGAGAAAGAGAAGGTAACAAGGGGATCAGAGGAATGGATGTCGACAGACTTCCATAGCTTGTCAAAGAAAAGGAAGAGACTGGGAGGGGAACTAATGTTCAGAAAGCAGCCCCTTTTCGGTTCAAATGTCTATATGCACACCCACCCACGCACCCACCAATTGTCTGCCGCTGAGGAGTTCCGCCTGTCCCCTTGAGAGAAGGATCCGCAAAGGGTGCACGACCTCTTGGACTAATCTGATGGAACGCAGCAGGGCAAAGAAAGAGCGTGTATTCAAGCTACGCATAAAAATACACAAACAAAACCAGCCCCTTCAACAAGTCACAAGAACCCGAACTGACCGCACAGAGGACGTTTCAGGAAATAAAACGGGTCTCATAAGAGAACAGTCCACCAAGAAGAGCCATGCGTGCAAAGGATACAAGAGGCGAGGAGAAATCGCCCGAGAGAAGGAATCATTGAGAAAGAAAATGCTTTGCCAACATCTCTGTGCCCCCCCGTCCTTCAGGCCTTCTCTTCCTGTCCCCGATGCCGCATCCATCCATGCATTTCATGCGAACGAATGACTCACTCACTCGCAGATCATATCGTAGATCCGGATATGGTCAATCGAGGCGGCCTGCATGCACATGCTTGCAACCAGAAACAACAAGAACGATAGGGAAAGAAAGAGGCGTCTCTGGACAAAAGGAGCGAGAGACATAAAGCCTTGCCGTGAGAAGAGGAAAGAAGAGACAGCGCTGCTGTACTTATTCTGAAGAACGTACCCGCCCAGAAATCGACACACACACGCATACGCACAGAGACGTCCGCTCTCAACTGCCCCTCTCCTCTGCCCGCATGATCTTGCATGCCTCTTCAGCTGAGAGCAGAGAGTGGATCCATGCAGGGAAGGGAAAAGAGAGAGCTCTCACGCACACACACGCACTCACTCACCCACCGTGTCTTTGGGTCCCAGCGTGATGGCTGCAGTCATTAGCCTGAGGAATTTGGCTCCGACGTTGCACTGTGCGAAGGGGCAGAGGCGGACGAGGTCTCGCAGTCTCCTTATCACGTGGGGCCTGTGAGGAAGGGAAGAGCGACAAAGAGCACGAAAGCGAAACAAACAAACAAACAAAGTAAGTAAGAAAGAAAAAGAAAAGAGAGTGGGGACAGAAATGCTGAGTGTAAGAAAATGGGCTGCAAAGCAACGTAAAAGGCACAGAAGCATGAGAACTAAGAAAGCAAAACATGATCTTCTGCATACACAGAAGGGAAAAGCCAGAAAAAGCGGCCACTGACACGAAATCCGCAATTGACCGGAATTTGTTGCACCCTTCTGTGCATTGTGACATTCTTTCAAGCTGACCTAGTCACGTGTTCAGAGGCCTTCTGTCTGATTTCCTCTGACACGGAAAGTTCCACGGAACAGTAGAGACACCTGCACGCCCACATGCGTCCTTCCTTCCCGATCAGTACAAGTACACAGAGAACGACACTGACAGACCCACTCTGCCTTTCAGGTCTGTCTCGAAGGACACATTACTTGCTCCCTTGCAACAGGATTTAGCTCTTCAAATTCCGAAAGAAGCAACAGAGACGAACCAGACGAGCGGACTTTGACAAAGGAGCGCAGTGCCAGGACAAGACAAGAAGGAAGGAAAGCAAATGACATAACCGGACCGTCCCACAAGAGAAGAGTGATCAATTCCATCCAGATCCCCTCCACACACCTGAGATATGCAGAGACGATGTATGCAGCGTCCAGGGTCCCGTCTGAGAGGGGCGCCTTGAAGGGCGTGTCGAGGAAGTCCGCAGTCGGACGGCCGAACAAAGAGCCCCCAGAGTCACTCGACCCCCCGGGGTGGTCACTAGAGGGGGCCATCAAGGTGCGCATCAAAAGGTCTCTCCCTGCAGACAGGAGGGAGAAGGAACAGGAACAGAGAGACAGGCAGGGACGATATTTTCTTTTTCTGTCCTGTTTCGTCTCTCTCTGTTGAGGAGGACAGCAACGGACGGATGTCCTCACAGAACAGGGGGGACTGACAGGTGGAAAGCGAAAAAGATAAGAGACACGTACAGCCCCCATTTCTCCTTCCTTCACTACAAGAAGAACAGAAAGACACCCATGAGGATCCTCCTTCTCACTTATTGCAACACATTCTTTTCTCTCTGTTGAATGAATGTTTGCAAGAGGAAGAATGTCTACACTCAAGCCGACACAGAAAGAAGTGATCGTTGAAGAAACATAATTTCTTCTCTTCTTCCCCCTTTTTTGATTTGTGTCGCTGTCTATCCTCCCCTCCCTGGTTTTGCCTTTTTTTTGGCCAAGACACGTGAACATCAATGCGCACTCAAGACCACTGACCGACCCGAAACGTTCTCGAATGGGTCTTCCTCTACTCTCCCTGTGACTTTGTCGTGCTCGGTCTTCTCCTTCTCCTTTGTGTACTTCTCCTTCGTCTCCTTGTCCGCCTTCTCCATGAAGGTCTTCAGACGCCCCGTGAAGGTGTCGCTGTCCTCCCTCACTCTCTCCCGGTCCTCTGCGGAGGGTCGCATCAGGCCTCCCTTCTCGTCCAGACCGTCGTGCTGACTCCTCAAGTTCGGCGCGTTCATCACTTGGGCAAGTCTCTCTATGCCTGCAGGCAGGCAGACGTCCAACACGGCAGGGCAGGGCAGAGGTAAACAGAAGAGGGCCGAGAGGGAGTTCGATTCACCTGAGAATTCAACGACGCACCCTGCAAATGAAAGTCCTGCAAGGCTTCTTTTTATGCCAACACGCAGACGCGCGAAGAAACAAAAGCCAAATTTGCCCCTGAAAAGCAGGGAAGTGCCTCTGTATCCCCTCCTTTCTCCTCCTTGACGTGACTCGAAGGACCACAGGCTGACCTGAGAGTGCTACAAACTGTTCCTGTGCAATCACCCTCTCCCTCTCCTCCTGCACGTCCAAATAGTCAGACTCTCTTTTCATCCCCCTGAGGTTCCACATCTGGTCCTCACGAGCGCAGATCTCCTCCAGAAGGATCGGGTCCTCCCTCGTCTTTCCCCTCCCCTCTCCCTCTGCAGTCTTCCAAGTGTCCCAAGCGTCAGATCTGCACATATCAAATGACGTGACACAACCTCATGAGCTCCAGCTACACACACCATTGATGGCATCTGCTCTACCGATCCACGCACCCATTTTTTGACCATCGAAACACCAGTCTTGCAGGCAGCCAATGACGAGAGAGAGAAGCAACAAAGAAAGAATGAACACATGAGAGGTCTCACACACTCAGGTGCCATGACACAGGTGCCACGAGGAGCCGCTGACCTTCCCATGAGGATGTCTCCCAATCTGGCGACAAGTCTGAAGGCTTGCTTCTTCCTCGGGTGGAGTCTGTCTGCTGCCGTGAGGGCCTGTGTGAGCACGTCCGCGTCTCTACCCAGCCAGGTGAGCTCCAGGAGAACGTCCGGGTTCGTGGGGGAGTGCAGCTGCTCTTCCTTCTTCAGGACGACGCGGAACTGCTCAGAGAGCCTCTTCGACCTGTGCGATCGATCGATCGATCGATCATAGAGGAAGAACAGAAGGCCAGAGAGGGCATAGTAGATAGAAAAGACTGCATGCTGTGCTTTCGATGTGACGGGCCGTCAGCCCGTTCACTTGGGTGTCACGGAACAGAGAAGGAAGAAGAGAGGAAAGGGGGTGCTCTGTGCGCTTGCGTGTCTGTCTCTCTAGTCCATTTACGCTCGCTGACCAGCTGGAAAGACACGAGTACGTCTCGTCGCGTGAAAAAAAAAAATGGTAAGTAAAACAGAGGAGAAACACTTCGCGGTTTTTGTGATGGAGACCGGACGGATGCCTGCCTGTCTGCCCCATCTGCTCTACAAAGAAAAGGAGGAATAATGGACCGAACAGCAGACCGACCGAAGAAACTTGCGGAAGTCCGTCCGGAGCGAGGACTGTCTGAGGAACCACACGCAGGCAAACGAGAGTTCTGTCTTTTGGTTTTCTTCTTCCTGATCATCGTTTGTTCTTCGAAGAGCGTTCCTGTACAGAACGTCTGCAACCTCCTCCACCGCCGCCTCGCCATGATCGTTCCGGAACACACGACCTGAAGAGGGAGGGAATAGAACAATAGGAACAGTGATGTCGGAACAAGAATGAACTTGCCTGTCCATGCTTCTCTTGGAGCAAAGATTCGAACCACAGATGCATGCACAGAGCATATAAGTGACACCCAGAAGATGAGCTATGCAGTTTTACAGACAAGAGCGGATGGAGACTCAGACAAAAGAATCCCAAGCCGATATCGTGCAAACAAAGCTGAAAACAGGGTGGAAAATCGAAACACACGCATGTGCACTGGAGGAAAAAACACGCTTTCCCCTGACCATGCACTGACCGACCCGCTTCTGTCTCGTTGTCCATAGCGAGTTTGGTCAACAAAGAAATCACCTTCGAGAGGACCTTCTCTGTCTCACCAGCACCGATGTTCACCTGAACAGCAGACACAAAGAAGGGTGGCAAACAGACAGACCCTGAGGAGAGAAGAAGGCCAGTTAGCCCGCCTAAAGTGTACATCCTCCCCCCCTAAATCCTACATCCTGGTTTCACGCAGGACCTGACCAGCGACAGACGCCACACAGAAAATCCTCACCTGACAGGCTAACGGATACAGGGGGGGGGGGCTTGTGATGAGAATCGCAATACGAAAAGAAAGAAAGAAGTCAGTGAACAAAATGCAAAGCAGACTGATTCATTG
Organism: Chromera velia; assembly: GCA_018398765.1. NCBI lineage: Eukaryota > Chromeraceae > Chromera > Chromera velia. The sequence continues at coordinate 10,183 of JAHBMJ010004335.1, read as the reverse complement.
TATCGACACCCCCCGCAATTCCTCCTTTTGACCAACAGACCAACCGACCGACCGACGGACCTGTTCCTCGAGGAGTTTGATCAGTTGGGCCATCTCCTCCGTCTCCAGCTCGGCAGTATCGATGCGGTCCATGCACTCCATGATGGCATTCCTGCATGTCAAGGAGCAGAAACAGAGAGAGAGAGAGAGAGAGACAGACAAACAGACAGGCCGAAGACAAGAAGAGAGAAGGAGAGAGAGAGAGAGAGAGAGAGACAGACAGACAGACAGACAAACAGACAGACAGGCCGAAGACAAGAAGAGAGAGAGAGAGAGAGAGAGAGAGACGGACAGTTTTCCGGAAGTGAAGACGCTTACACCTGCTCATAGCCGTGTACGTGCCAAGCTGGCGTTCATCTCGAGAAAAACAGGGGGGAATGACTTGAAGACAAAACACTCCCTGGACGGACAAAAGTCATAGATCATGCAATCAGATGAAGGTCAAGAGCGGCCGAAGCGCAAACACCTTGGAAAGGCGCTGAAGAAAAGCGGAGGGACATAAGAACTCAGCAAACCCTTTCCCACTAGAAGCAGCCCTACCAATCGACCCACCTGATTTCGTCTGAGGGTGTTGCGAGGAGTCTGAACAGGACCGTCTCTCTCTGCTCCTCGTTGAGGGACTGATTCACAGCGGCGCAGATCGGAATACTCTTGTTGGCAGCGAACCATCCAATCAGGTTGACAATCGCCAAAAACACAGAGTGGACGTAGTGGTTCGTCTGCTGACCGAGCTCAGGGGCCTTTGTGGTACCTGCTTGCATTCGTGTGCGTGTGTTGGGGAGGAAAGACACATGGAAAGAGAGAGAGAGAGAGAGAGAGAGAGAGAGAGCATTTTGGTTGTCATCGGAACCCACGGACGGTCCTGAAAAGAGGAAAAGGGGGGAGCCGAAGTCTCTTGTCCCTCGGGAGGGACTCAAAACGCAAAAACCGGAAACAGAGCGCAACCAGGGGAGGCATGCAGACAGCGGTGCAGATAGGGCAGAAATGCACGGGATTGCAGAAACTAGGATTTGATGATGCTTCTTCTCAATGACTCCCTCGTATGCTTTCAGATCTGTGTGCATGCATCCATTTCATCTACCAATCTCTTCACCCCTCTCACCTGCTTTGTCTGCGGAGGCTCTGGGCAATCCGACCGTTTCGTCCTCCATGCCCCTCGCGTCTCGTGCGTCCAGCTTCACGTGGTTCTCAGCGTGTTCCCACAGAACCTTGTACTTTGTCAGACCCAGAAAATGCATCAGCTGCCGAAGCTTGTTCAGCCCCTCAGCGACCTCCTGCGCCTTCTCACTCCTCTTCTCCAACACCACCAAAATCGCACGGAGACTTGCTGACAAAACGACAGGGTCCAACCCCTCATCCTTCGCTCCTTTGAGGAATAAGTCAAGAGAGTGCCGGTCATCCACGGCCTCTCTCAGGGCTCCGTTCGTCTTGTCATGCTTGATCAGAGCCGCAATGCAGTCGATGCACGGTCCCGTCATCTTCGCTTTCTGCAGAGACAGCCCTCCCGTGTCTTTGGAGAGGAACGCGCGGAGATGGTTGAGCAGTTTCACGTGGACTGAATCGTCAGCAAGCTGCCGAGCTGCTCGGTCCTCCGCCCTCGCCATTCTCTCTGCAATGCGCAGAAGAGCCACATACTTATGCTGAAGCTTCTCGCTTCTCAAATAGGTCTCTGAATCAAGATGTCTCGCCACGAGACGGTGCACCCCCTCCCCCCACGCAACGATCGCATTCGACTCATCCAACAACGCAGCAGCCAGCAGAGCCAGAAGAGCATCTGCTTTCGAGTGACTCTCCTTGAACACCTGACATAGCTGCTTGACCATCGGCTGTAACGCATCCCCCAAATGATTCTTCTCGCACAGATGCGCAAGGTTCATCAGAAGAGCATGAGAGGCTCGGTCCTCTTTATCTGAATCCAGTCTCTTAATGCTGTTATTGTCTGCAACAGCCTTCACAATCACCCCCCGAGTCACCTCCTTGATCTCAGGTTCCAGCCCCGTGTGGGACCTAACGAGGTCCCCCAAACCCGTCAGACACGCGGCCCCGAGACCGTTCTTCCCGACAACGGCCAACTTCGCCAACACGCGCAGAAGGACAGACCGCACAGTCTCATGACGTTCCATCACGAGAAGGACAGACTGGACGAAGGACTCGACCGAATGGCGAGCGGCCCTGGAAAGCGAAAAAGAAAAGAAAAGAAAGCCACACGAACCAACATAATTAAAGCTCTATGCCTCTCAAGTGGGAAAAGAAAATCAAGCACGGGCTGGGCGAGTGGAGCTTCGTCTTCCGTTTACCTCTCAGCTTCAATGTTTCCAGACGGTGAAGGAGAATTTGGGGAAACCAAACATGCTTGAAGGGACAAAACACAACACATTTTGACATTCGATCGCGTCTGTTTCCCCCTCCCCTTCTCTTTGCAACCCGATAGACTACTGAGAAGTACTTTTCTGTTTCTATAAGTCAAACGATTTTCTTGACAAACATTCGTGCCTGATTCACTTCCCCCCCCCCCCC
>JAHBMJ010004325.1:60734-81880 GCA_018398765.1 Chromera velia | reverse complement strand
GGGGGGGGGGGTAGACACGAACGCATTGGTAAAGTGTAAAAGTGTTGGAAGAGTCCGTGCTTGAGTGCCTGAGGTGAAAGGGAGAAGACAGGGGGGGAAGGAGAGATCTTGGGGGGGAACTAGATGGAGAGGGGGTGAATCGGCCTGCTCCGCTGGCTGATAATTCCTTTTTTCCACTTTCCTCTCTTGCATATTCTCTTCGCTTGAAACCTCTTCTGCTCTGGTATTTTCTCGTATGTTCTCTCTTCATACATGCATAACTGCAGGCATCCCCTACATCACTGCGCAGCTCACGCTCTTTGGCATCCTGAAAAAGTAAGTGTGTGAGTATGTAGTCGTTTGCGTTGCATGTATCTTCCGTCACGGCACGTTTCTTCTTTTTCCGCCCCCACCCTCCCTCTATTTTGTCCTGGCTCTCTTCGATGGGATTTTGAATTTGGTCTGAGTTGTGATCGCATGTTTTTTTTTGTTGGTCAGTTAGTTCTTCATTCGTCGTCTCCTCATTTCTTCCTTCCGCCTTTTCTTTCTTCCTTCCTCCCTCCCTCCTTTCTGTCCGTTCGGCTTTGGGCTCCCGTCTCCTTCTCACAGGCGCAGCCAAGAAGAGAAGGGGCACTGGTCACAAAGGAGCGCCATGCGGGTGCTCTGGGAATCGGTCATCGCTGGTGAGCGAGTTCGTGGGTGGGTGGGTGGGTGGTCGGTTCTTGCATTGACCGTTTGTGAGGAACACTCGAGCGTTTCCCTCTTTGCTTTTTCTTGTCTTCTTTCTTGTGGGTCCACCCCTGTGTCCCCCCAGCCACCAGCCAAGGAAAAATGAAAGAGAGAAAGAAAACTCGTAAGGAAGGACAAAAGGAAGAAGAGCAGTATTGTGTGCCTGCCTGCCTGCCCCTGCCTCCCTGCCTGTCCGCTTGTCTGTCTGCAGGGGCTCTCGCGAATCTCTGCGCGCAGTTTTTGGTCTTTCCAGCTGACACAGTCAGGTCTGTCACGTGCGTGTGCGTGTCCTTGATGTGATCCTGGCGAGCCTTTGTATCCTGTCCATCTTTCTTTTTCTATGCCAGAGACAGACAGAAGAAACACGCGCGCGCGCAGAGAGAGAGAGAGAGAGAGAGAGAGAGAGAGACGAATGCAGAAAGACACTCACACACAACCGAACTCAACTCTTTATCTCTGTGTCTCTCGTAACATCCTCATGCTTTCAGACGCATGTCTAGGGGGCATGCATGCGTCTTGTGTGTGTGTGTATGTACAGGAAACGGATGATGAACAACGGCGTTGACGGGAAGCCTCTGGTCTTCAAGTGAGTGAGTGAGTGAGTGAGTGGGTGGCTCTATGTGTGGTTCTGAGTGTGTGAGTGGGTGGCTCTATGTGTGGTTCATGCTTGCTTCCTCCTCTCAATTTTCCTCTCTTTGACTCCTGCCACCTCTGTTTATCTCTCTTCTTTCGATGCATTTGTCTCTTTGTGTTTTTTGTCCTTTCACCCGGCCTTTATTTTTGCCTCCTTTCAGTCTCCTTTTGCCGGTGTAAATTCCTCCCTCTGCAGTCAAAAATTATTGCCTGCTTGACTGCCTTCTTTTGAGCGACACCCTGCAGTGCATTCGTGCAATGCGTGGATATGCATTTTTTTGCGTCTCGGTACATATCCTGATCTGTTTGTTAATATGTGTGTTTGTATGTACTTAAGCGCGGATTTATCGATGTCCCTGTTTCTGCAGAAACACGCTCGACTGCGTGCAGAAGATGTACAGAGACGAGGGCTGGCGTTCCTTCTACAGAGGCATCGGGCCGACCGCCTTTAAGGCAATACCAGCAGGTGGGGGGCCAAGAACAGAGCTCATGCGTTGTTGGTTCTTTCAACTTGTACAGGAATCAATTTATGGCCGGTCTTTTTGGTGTTCGTTCTACAGAGTCACGGAGCCATGCACGGCTTTCAGAAAAGAAAACTGCTGACGATTCACTACAAGGAAAGCGGACTCTTTCTCCTGTGCGTGTGGATACCGAGCATGCATTGTTTTTTTGCGTAGACAGTTGACCGCTTCATCATTTCCATTCATCCTTTGTTTTGCTTGTGTGCTGGGTGTTTGCGTGAGTGGTGTGCATGAAAGCATGAGTACCTCAGTCCCCGTTCGTGTCCGTGTGTGTGTGTGTGTGTGTGTGTGTGTGTGTGTATCTGTGTGTGAGTGTCCGCGCGCGCGCGTGTGTATGTGTATGTGTATGTGTGTGTGTATCTCTCTCTCTCTCTCTCTGTGTGTGTGTGTCCATGTCCGTGTCCGTGTCCGTGTCCGTGTCCGTGTGTGTGTGTGTGTGTGTGCCCGTGTGTGTGTGTGTGTGTGTGTGTGTGTGTATGTGTGTACTAGCCTGGCCTGTCAAAAAAGTGAGCCGGTCACAATCCCCAGGCTCGTCAAATATCCCTGGCCCGTCAAAATATAGCCTGGCCCGTCAAATATACAACTGCATGGCCCGTCAAATAATTGCCCGTCAAAACACCTGGCCCGTCAATTAAATGTCCCCAGCCGGATAATTTCACTTCCAAGGCACTCACCTCGCGTAGAAACGGGGGAGCTTTTTTTTTAGACACACGCGTGCATGCATGCATGCATTATTCCCGCGCGCGGTGGGTGCTGAATCTGGAATTTTTGACCGCGGGATCAAACTCCCTGCGTGGGGGAATAGCGCATGCATGCACATGCATGCGTTTGTGGCTAAAAAAAAAAGCGTCGCCGTGTTAAGTATAGTAGATGTGTGTGCGTGTGTGTGTGTGTGTGTGTGTGTGTGTGTGTGTGTGTGTGTGTGTGTGTGTGTGTGTGTGTGTGTGTGTGTGTCCGTGTGCGTGTGCGTCCGTGTGTGTCCGTGTGTGCCCGTGTGTGTCCGTGTGTGTCCGTGTGTGTGATGCGTGTAGAGAATGTTTACTTGTTTTTTCCTCTATGGGTCTTTCTTCTCTTCTCTTCTCGCTGCATGCAGGGGCAATCCAGTTCGCGACTTTCGAGTTGATCGTGAGGTTCTTCAAAGAGAGGGGGGGTCCTCCGTGGCGGTGAAAGAGGGGGGCGGGGAGGGGTGATTGAATGAATGGAATGAGAGAAAAGATGCAATGGGACAATTCAAGGCATGCCTTTGTGCGGGAAAGGAGGAAGGAGGATCGAATCGTTGGGGGGGGGTGGGAGAGGTCTCTGTGTCTCTTCTTGCTGGGTCTGTCTGTCTGTCTGTCCGTCCTCGTGACAGGACAGCCACTTTCCTCCCTCCTTTTCCTTTCCTTGTCCTTTCCTTTTCCTTCCCGTTCGTTCAGTTGTCCTTATCGTCCTTCCTTTCTGCCTATCCAGCCGCCTCTCTCTCTCTCTCTCTCCTTTCAACGATACGTGTAAGGAAGGAGCCATGAATTCTTTGACTTACGTCTGTCGGGGTTCTTTTGTCTCCGCTTTCTTTCCGTCTTAATTCCTTCGATGCTTCCTGTTGTCTGCTGTCCGTCTGACTGACTGCCTAATAAGTTGCCCGCGGGGCCGCTGTCTCGCTGTATTATGACGAAGCCCTGCCTTGCCTTGCCTTGCTTTGGATGTCTATCGCATTTATTGTCGAATTTTCGATTCTCATTCCCGGAGGGAAAAAGGAATGAATCAAGGAAGAAGAGCAGAGTGAAGGAGAGAGGCCTGCTCTGTGCATTGGGCTGTCGATCAACCGACGTTTTCGTGGATCTGGAGGGAGGGTCCATACATACAAGCGGATTGAGCAAGGCGGGACATCGTTTCCCCTTCCTTTCTTCTCCATGCAGGGTTGAAAGAGAACATGTACTTTAAATAAATAATTATTCTAATTTCTCAATTGAATTCATTTGAGACATACCAAAACAAACCAAACCACACACACACACGCACGCGCCCACACGCATGCACATAGAGGGAAGACTGAGTCGGGGACTCTGACACAGAGAGCGGGACCGTGCTGGCATGGCCACAGAAAGAAGAAAACAAGGAATCTTCTCTCAATGACATGCAGAATGCAAAATCGGATTACTCAGCGAATTGCTTCGTCCCTGAGGCCTCCTTTGTCTAGGCGTGATCTGTATATATATTTTTATATTATATTTTCAATTTTAAAAATATATCTATTTATATATTTAATATATCTATGTCACTTCTTCGATGTATAAACAGCTTTTCACTTCATTGGTTCACCTTTAGAACCTTTCTTGAAGAAAGTTTGCATTAACATAGTCTTACCTCATATATTTTTTCTATATATTTTTTCCTGTGCATATATTATATTATGGGTTATACAGGATTACAGGATTACATTGTGTTCGGGGGCGGGGCCCTAGACCTGCGTACCAGTTATCTGACGTCCGCCTTACACCATATATTCATGCACATTACTCCACATCATGCACGCAATGCCACGCATACATGTAATGACACATCTCATCATATCTCATCACGACACATGAATTTCTTGCCTTACACTTCAAACTTCAAAACCAAAACCATTGCTATTGCCTATAAACATGGATGCAGTTGAATTACGGTCCCGAGATAATATTAAGTTATGCTTGATTTTCTCTGATGAAGTGCGAGTGAAAGACAGAGTGACAGAGGGCAGGGGTGGAGCGATAACATGCATCCTCTATTACTTTTGCGACCGTATACCTACGTGTAGAGCCTGTCTCTCTTGCTCTTTTCATCTGATGAAGCATACCGATCAAATCTTCTACTTTAGAACGCGGCTGTCTGTTTCCTTTCCTTTTCTCTTCTTTGTTGTGGACTTTTGCAAGCTGTTCGACAGTCACATCTCAAAAAGCATCCTTAAGTTCCTCTTTACATCTCCCCCACACTCTTCGTCTCATCAAGATTCTTTTTATGAGTGTGTTCACATGGTAGTCTGCTTCGTTGACCAAAAAGGTGAACAGGGCCATTTTATCGATTTTTCTATCCCCTTCTGACTTTCTTACACGCTTTGCTCTCTTATTCCTTTCGTCTATCCACCCTTGTGCCAGATAGCCAATGCATTCCTCCTTTTCCTATTCGTGCACTGGGCATTCTGTGAGCACGTGGACCTCATCCTCGAGGACTGAAAGGCCAAGCAAGTCAAAACAGAATTGACAAATTCGTTTCTCAAGTGGCACTCTCTGTTCACCTTTCTACGGCACTCTTCCTTTTGTGACGGCGAAGCTTCTTTCTCCAAGTCTGAATGCTGCTCTCCTTCTATGCACTGACCAGGGCGCCGGCTCAGTATAGTAAGAGGGGGCTTTTCCAATATCTTCTTCTCTGATGCATGCACGGAGTGCACCAGTGTTTCTTTCTGCATTTTTTTCTTTCTCAAGGAAAGACCACAAATGAAGGCGATTTCCGTTCTGAACCCCTCTGTGCCAACCTGAAACCCCCTCGAACTGACTCAGTCTTACCTGTTCCTCTCTCTTTCTTGTCTTGATTGTTTGTTCTACCTGCCTCTTAAACACTTTCTTCTTTCTTTTTTCCATCTCATCTACGTTTTTTTCTCTCAACCATCTAACTATTGTATCTCTTGTCTTAAAAGAAGGCTGTTAACTTGCCTGTGCTAGTGCTCTTCTTATCTCAAACGGGTGTTTACCTCTGTTATACAGCGCTTTTGCACTCTCTTCTAAGTGGGGGAAGAACTCATACGGATGCATTTCCTTTCCCTTCAGTCTGCTGTCCACTCCTCTCTAAACTGTATCGATCAACGCATGGAAGACAGGGGATTCTCTTTTCTTTTTCAGAACAGCAGCCCTCCATATCAGCGTCCGATCTACTACCTCCAGCTTGATCGGAAGAAGACCCCCCTCTAAATATGTTGATACGACGCTTTCTTTTTCTCGTATGCCCAACATCTACCTCATAAACCTTCTCTGTACTGATTGAATTTCTCAAAACTCTTTTTTGTGCCCCTGTAGATTTCACAGCCGTATAAAAAATATATTTAAAGATATATATATCTACAGATCACGCCTAGTCCTTTGTGCTGCCTATCTCTTTCGTGTCACGATCGTGATGCTGAGAGAGCCGGATAATGCTGCTCTGTCGATCGGGGCTGTTCCTTTTGCTTACGTCCTATCGCTTTAATAGCCGACCACTGCTAGGACCGCTGCCGATCGACGGCTTTCATTCGTTTTGTTTATCATCATCATATGTGCGTATGCCCTAGCAACCTCCCTGAACTTAACTACCACTTAAAAGTTCAGGCCGCATTTTTGGATAAGCTTGAAAGTCCGCATCGCAGGCGTGGATCATTTATGGTGTCTTGAAAGCCAAAGCCGCATATCTGAACGGTTTCTTGAAAAAAGATGCCACAGATAGAGATGATCTTGATTATGTTTTTTTAAGTGGCACTTAGGTTTAGGGAGGTTGCCCTAGCGTACGCCATGTCTATCGGCCTATAAATAGGCGTCTAAAAACTAGTACGAAGTATCGACTTAGGCGGCAATATACGAGGCACTTTGGTTAATTAAGCGCTAGTTTAACCATCATTACAACAGGAGCTAGTCTATATTTTTTAACTTTTTAAGTCTGCATATAATCTGTGCATGACTTCTTGGAATACTAGTCAAAACATCTGGTGAAACATTAACCTCATCATATTTTCGGAATCCCAATTTACATCTTGTTTCTGCTTACAAGTTACAACCTTGAATTAAGTTATAAGTACTTATAGGTTTCTACCAGTATCTTTGTGTGATACTACAAGAAGTCATTCCTAGTCTCATTCCAAAGCTCTGACCAAAAGGTCTAAAACTTGGGCCTAGGCCTATATTACAGCAAAAAAAAAAAAAAAATCAATTAAATTAGTACCATATATTATTAGAGTGCGAAGACCACTAGGAAGACCACGGTCAATGCTTTATAGCTACCTTTTTCTAAAGTTTTGTGAACAAGTGAAAACATTCAAAACATTAAGTCACTGCACCTTCGATCCTTTGAAGGGCTGAAAGTAGAAAAATGTTGAATAGAACGACCGGCACAAAATTTTAACGATCCCGCCCCACACAGGATTCGGCTGCTTTGGCGTAGAACCACCATTTTTCTTCACTTCGACTCTCCGTCCCTGCCGGTCCACTTTTGCGCTGCTCTGTCCTCTCCTTCTCTCCGCTCTGTCCGAGGAGTCACCATGAACACTTCAGCACATCTTTCTCCTTCCCTGCCTACCTCTCTTTGTCTCTTTGCTCTCAGAGGTCTTCGTCGTCGTCTCCCAATTCTCCTAGTCCCAACCCTCCCAGGCCGCCCTCTTTTTTCCCTTCGCCCTCCTCATCCCCATCGTCTTCATCGTCATCGATCCCCTCCATGTATGCCGGCCTCTTATACCCAGCGCCTGTGGAGGAGAGACCTGTAAGCCCATGCATGGAACATATAAATGCAACAGATTGAAATGAACCGCCAGAAAAAAGGGAGAACAAAAAGCCTCCCAAAGGAGAAACCAGATGGATGAAGAATGCGAAAAAAAAAGAAATTTGGAGTCAACTCTCTTCGTATCGATATACACAAACACACGGGTGCGCGCACACACACTCAGAGAGAAAGAGAGGCAGGAGAGAGAAAGAGAGAGAGATAGAGAAAGAGAGAGAGATAGAGAGAGAGAGAGAGAGAGAGAGAGAGAGAGAAAGAAAGAGAGAGAGATAGAGAAAGAGAGAAAGAGGGAGAGAGAGAGAGAGAGAGAGAGAGAGAGAAGGAGACAGAGAGACAGTGGGGAGGGAGACTTCCCTCGAAACTGGACAAAGACTGACAAACAATGGACACGTGCAAGCGCGTGTAGAAACATAGGCACGCAGACACACTCTGCTCACTGACTCACAAAGCAAAAATGAACACCAAGGGAAGGCAGAAAAAGCGAGAGCCAGAGGGAGAGACGGGCAGGCTGACTGGCAACGATACAGAGAAAAGCACGGGGGAAACAGGAAAGACGGAACAAAACTTCGGCCCTCCCCACCATCTTTCCATCTTCTTTCACTCTCACCCACTTTGTGACCTACCAAGCTCAAGAAGCTCTACCTCACTGGCACACAGACACATAAACATAGCATCTTACCCCCCCCCCCTCTCTCCCCGACACACACACAGACACGGGGAAAGAGAGAGAGACCCTCGTAAGTCTGACTCACCCCCAGAGTAGGCAGACTTCAGAGAGGAGGACGAGGAGGTACCGGAGAGGGAAGTCACGGGGCTGCATGCAGTGGGAGAGGAGAGGAGAGGAGAGGAGAGGAGAGGGTGGATTCACACACACGCAGATAGATGTTATGTAATGATCTTGCCATCGGTGTGCTCAAGGAAAAGGAGACATCCGGAATGAGCAAGAAGAGAGGAAGCACGACGAAAAAGCAGAGCAACGACAGCAGAACACACTTCAAGAAACAAGACAAGGGAAAGGAAGAATTGAAAAATAAAAAGAGGAAAAATCAGCCAAACCTTTTGTGATTCAATGAAGGAAGAAGAGAGCAAAAACCAACGAACACAGGCGGACGAGAAACCAAGTCCCATTCAAAGGCAGGTAACACGACGCTACTCCTTCTTTTTTCTTTCAAAACATCCTCGTTCGTCTCTTTCCCTTCTTCTGGCCAATACTCGAGAGACAAAAACCGTGCTTCCCTTCCCATCCCTTCCACTTGCGTGCAGATATTCTCTCTCTTTCTCTGCGCATTTCTTTTCTCTCTCTCTCTCTTTGGATCGTCATTCGTCCCTTGTCGGCCTTTCTGACTCGAATTCGTCCTCTTCAGAAAGACAACTGCCAGTGAGAAGAACGAAGCAAGGCCGGAAGGAAACACACTGAACACTGTGTGAGCACTCGGCTTCGAGGTTCTCTCTGATACGTGGTTGTTCTTGTGAGTCTCGCAAGTAAGTCTGTTGCCGTGGTCTGACTGTTGCTGATCGCTACAAGAATGCTCAGCCGCTTTTTACTTCTTTCTACTCACGTTGCGGGTGCCGTGAAGGCTGCGGCCGGCACGGTTGAGACGGGCGCCTCGTCTTCAGCTCCTTTCGCCAGCAGCCTCGCATAGTCTGCTTCGTAGTCGGCGTCCATCTGTTTGGCCATCTCCACCATTCGCTTTCGGGTGGCCGTCTCTCTGCCCTTCACGGGCTTGTCGTACCCCATATAGGCCATAAACTCACTCTTCCTGAGAATATACACACAAATAGAATAATGAACAAATGCACATGCATGCACGGTCATCTACGTGAGGGCACACCGAAATGAGAGCATATATACTCTGAATGTGATGAATGTACAATACAAACTAACGCGCACAAAGTCAGACAGACAGACATCTTCCTTCCTGTGGCGGCATCAAATTACAGAAGGGAAGCTGCAAGGACACAGAAGGAGCCGAGAAGAAAGACACAAACAAACAAACAAACAAACAAACAAACGAACAAACAACAAACAAACAAAAGAACAAACAAAACAAACAAACACAAGTTTGTGTTCTGGTTTTGTGTATCTGCCTGTTTTCGAACCGGCAGACAACAGCGAGGTGAACTAAGGGAGGCACGCAAACTAAGGGAGAATACAGACCAACCAGGCACACAGAAAGACATGGATGCGCCGTCAGACTGACCCTTCAGCTCGACATCTACGTCAATCGTCTTCGTTCCTTTCGCATGAACACAACGGAATGCACCCATGCAAAAATAATGTGGACAACGAACACAAACGCTGGTCGAACAAACAACCCGCAGCCGATACCAGTGCGTCTGTACTCAAATGAAGAAACAAAACGAACGCACCCTGGTGGTGCAAGGGGAGGCGGATCATCTTGGCCAAAGTCGAAATCCCACTCCTTCTCCGCCCCCACGCTGTAGATGTACTGCACACACTCACAACCACACTCACATTCACAATCACACTATCTCTCTCTCTCACACACACACACACGCGCGCGCGCGCGCGCGCGCACACACACACACACACACACACACACTGACACACGGGCACTCACACGCATCGCATCTTTGTGCATAAATGTGCGTCGATGTATGCACAACGTTGAAGACTCAGAAATGAGGAATCTGAATACAAAAAGGTGGGGAAACAGTCCGCATACCACACCAATGTTAGTCTCTCTCTCTCCGTGTGTAGGTGCTCTGCTTTCTTCGTCGGAAATTCAGTGTACGCATTCATGGATCTTTTCTGTGCACGTGTACGAATGAATGCTTGTCCGGGACGAACAACTACCTGACTGAGGGCGACACCCTCCCTCCCACCCACGGACCCGAATGTCTCTTTCCTCCTTGATTCTCGCGATTCTCATCTGAGCGTCCTTCTCGAGGAGGATCTGCTTCTTGATGATCCTATCCTTCGACTTGATCTTGCTGAATACGCCCTCCATGTCTTGCATGGCTCTCAGAGACAGACTGATGCAGTCATTTGGGCTGCGCACACACGCGGACGCACTCACACCCACACACACAGGGATACACACACACACACACACACACACACACACACACACAGGGACACACACACAGGGACACACACACACACACACACACACAGAGAGAGAGAGAGAGAGAGAGAGAGAGAGAGAGAGAGAGAGAGAGGAGGAGGCAGTGGGAGATAGATCTACTTGGTAGCGAAATCCGCCTTACTGCTATCTTTTCATTCTGTCGCTCTCCATGTCCCTTTACTCGCCCGCTGGTCACTTTGTCCATTTTTTCATCTTTCCCTCTTTTTGACGGTCTTCCCTGTCTGACTGTCTGACGAACTGAGCTTCTGCTTGGTGGGTTCTTCGCGTCTTGTCTCACTGAATGGCTCTGAGTGGTGCTTCTTTCCGATCCTCCGATCTCAGTCAAGAGGGCGGTAGGGGAGGTATAGTGGTGCCCTCGTCACCATGCAATGACATTGCGATTGCCTTTGTTTGTCCCAAAAGAAGCAAATGACTGACTGACTGACTCGTACTCCGGAATGGCGTCCTCTGAGTCGAATAAAATTTCAAAGCCCCGCAGAACCGTTGGATCGTCTGGGAAGAGAAAGAGGGGGGGAGACAAAAGAAGGAAAGAGGGGGGGAACTTAAACCAAGCGGGAATTGATCAGATCAACGCGCCAGGGAGTGAGATAAAGTTCGAAGGCGAGTAAGAGAAGAGAGAGACTGGACGTCTCAGAGGGGGGGAAAGAGAGAGAGTCGGAAAGGACAACGTGAAGAGGGCAGGGGAGGACTGGAAAGAAACAGGGGGAAAGAGGGTGGAAAGAGAATAAAGACGAAAGCGGGGAGAAGGGAGCGGAGGGCATACTGGGAAAGTGAAAAAAAGAAGGAAAGGACATTGGACGAGGGAGGATGCGGGACGGAAAAGAAGAAGAAGAAGAAGAAGCAGCAGCAGTAGCAGCAGCAGCAGCAGAAGAAGAAGAAGAAGAAGAAGACAAAGGAGATGAGATGGACAGAGGAGTGCCATGGAGAGGATCGCAAGAGAGGGGAGGGATAAGAGGATCCGACTGCAGACGCTGAAGCGTCCAAATGACAAGAAGAAAGAGATGTCTGGAGACGTGCAAATTTCTCTTCCTCGGCCGCCCCTCTTCGCTTTCTCTCTCTTTGTATGTGTGCGCGTGCCAGTGCGTTTCATTGTCTTCTTTCTTTGCAAGCTGATTCCCTTGTGGAGCACAGAATCAGACGGAGACATGAGGGAAAGGCGAGACAGGCTTGTGCTGCGCGGGAATTCGACAACGGTTGGTCTGGCTGGTACCGACTTTCCTTCAGAGAAAAGGGAGGCAGAGAGGAGACGAGATGAACAAGGGTTGCAACAAAAAGAGGGAAAAGTGGATCAATCGCATTTTGCCAGGCAACACAAACAAGGACAGAGAAAAGAGAGCTGTCTCACCTATCCGTTGCAACGGCTGCCTCCTCGCCCTCCTCTCTTTCCGTATACTCCATCTCCCATTCGGCGTGAACGCTCTCACATGACTGCAGAGCACACAAAGAGCCGCCCAAAAGAGCAGCATCTTCCCTTCCCTCCCCACTCCGTCAAGAGAAGGACCAGGCACGAAGCCTGCCTGTCCGTAACAACAGACGCTGACGAGAGACAGTAGACCACGCTGCCGAGGCACCAGCCACTGATCCAAAAAAAAGCACACAACCAATGAGAGAGCACTCCCTTCCCTATCAACTGTCAGAGGAAGTCAGATTGCAAAAGGACAAGCAGTCCATGATAGTCCATGTGTCGAAGCCCAATCAGATAGAAGGCGTAAGATCGCCAGCTCTCGCTCAATGACGGCGCGAAGAATTTTGGGCGTCTCTGCATGATAATTTGCTGACGCACGCCGATGCATCGATCCACGCACATGCACCGACGCACGCAGTACCACCCAAATTGACCCTAAAGAAATTACGCGCGCAGTGACCCATGCATGCATGCAACCATGCAATCCGTTGCATGCATGCATGCATCCCGGCCTTGCAAAGGGCCGGAGAAAAAGCCTGGACTGCAGAGACATGCACAGACTCCCGGCCTGTAGTAACACTATAACCATGACGGAATAGCTTCCTTCCTAGCTGAACACACCAGTACAAGAGGTCCAAGAGGGAGAAATTTTGTCCGTTTTTGCTGTATATACTTGTGAGTCATCCTGCTTCCTTGCTTTCACGTGACTCATCATCAGAGGGGGTGAACAAAATACCATCAACCTATAGACCATCAAATACGCGATAGAGCCGTCTGTGGAGTCAGTTTGATCGAAACCCTGCAAAAAGGCGCATACACTGGTCAGCCATAGCCGTATGGAGGTGATCTGGGTGGATGACATTCACGAGGGATCATCGCAAACTTACATGTACATGCACACACCCTCGGTACACCCCATCCCACCCCATGCGGCTGGCCCCATTTTGTTCGCTCACTCCATCCATAGCCCTTTCATATGACTGGCGAATGCATCACTGACACATATGCGAACTCTGACACGCACAGAAGGCTTTCACCCGTCTTCAGGGAGACCGGCAAGTATATAAAACGTCCCACTGCAGCTGGGGTACAAGGCGCATTCTGAACGTACGAGGCTTTCTCTTCTACAGAGGCAAGAACGTCCTTTGAGCTTCTCTCCGCGCAGATGGGTTGCTCTGCATCGACAAAGAAGGGCGACAGGGCGGCAGACCTTCCAAATAAGGATGCGCATGGACAGCCGCGTGATGCCCCCCAAGGTCAGTCGAATTGAACACACACGCGCAGTGCAGATTCTGAGATGGAATAATGGCTCTGCATGTCTGGGATCATACGTGAATCCCCCAATAAAATGTACGTTTTGTAATGTGCTTGCGAATTTCTAGACACATGTGTGAATGATGGTGCCGTTTTGAATCGAGATGCGCGATTTTTGTTTTCTCCAGTTTTTTGCCATAGCGCGGAACCTTTTCACGCAAGTGATGCATGGGGTAAGAAGTCCAGACTGACATGACGGTAAGGACATCTGCCTCTTCAATCAGTCCGTTCCCTTGATGAGAGCATGTTACTGAATTGCTATTCAATTTGCTCTTTTCATTGTTGCAGGTGCTTCCGGTGCTCGTCAATTTGGGACGAGTGCAGGAGAAGGAACTTCAGGGCCAAGAGAGGGGCTCGAAGGAGACTCGGCAGAGATGAAAGAAGCTGAGTGGTCAGTCCCCTTCTTTCTTTCATCTTGCGATAGCCTCCCCCCCCTCCACCGATGCTACATCTCCTTCTTTGTATCTGTCTGTTTGTGTACCTGGTCCTGTATCTCTCTCTCTCTCTGTGTCTCTCAGCCCTTTTTCAATTTTCTCTCTCTCTCTCTCTCTCGCTTGCTCGCTCTCTCTGCGTGTGCGTGCGTGCGTGCGTGCGTGCGTGCGTGCGTGCGTGCGTGCGTGCGTGTGTGTGTGTGTGGGTGGGTGGGTGGGTGGGTGGGTGTGTGTGTGGGTGGTTCCATCTCTTTCTGTCCATTGGCATGCGGGGTACTATTCATTCCTGCTCTCTCACTCTCTGACCCTATCTTCTTTCCCGTTTTTGCCTTCTGTCTTCCTGCCCAGCCGATTTCTGTGCACAGGAAATGACCAGCAAGCAAGATAAGAAACCTCTTACTCTTCTATACTCCAGTTTTCTCCAGACAGGCTTGGTTTCACTTGTGCCAAATTCTATAGTCTGGGACCAGCACCGTGACAAAACACAAAGTTTGTGTGCTTCCGCTTATACTCCGTTCGTACGCAATAACGAATCCGAAATACCTCGGCGCGCAATGCGCGCCCACTCTCGTGTAACAGAATTAAAGCCTTTTCTGCACCCTGCGTTTATGTTATCTGTGTCTGTCCCTCGTGACTTGCAGCGAGATCAGTCACAAACCCTCTCCAACTCCGACTGCGCTCCAACGAGGTCCCCATCCAACAGGCGTAGACCCTGCACAATCGGGTGCTGCCGGGCAGTTGGCACTTCTCATCGCAGCAGGGGGAGGGGATCTGCAAACGGTGAAAAGAAAGCTCGAGCAGGGGGGTACGAACGTAGACGTGCTGGACGAGAATGGCAAGACAGCCCTGATCTGTGCATCTGACAGAGGTCACGCCGTCATTGTACAGCTATTGTTGGACGCCAGGGCCAATACAGACATACAAGACCAACAGGATTCCGGGGGGGGTGATTTGGCTTCATTTTTATTTCGGCGAAACATTGTGACTTTGAGAACAGCTCTGATGTACGCAGCTTCCAACGGCCATACGGACATTGTCCGTTTGTTGCTCAAGGCCAAAGCCAATGTGAACATTCAGGACAACCGAGGACACACTGCCCTCATTTCTGCCTCCAACCCTGGTCACGCAGAGGTCGTGCAGTTGCTGATCGAAGCCCAGACCAACGTAGACTGTTTGGATGGGAAGGGAAAGACGGCACTTCTCTGTGCCTCTTCGAAAGGCCACACCAAAATTGTGCAATTGCTGCTGATCACGAAGGCCAATGCGGACATTCAGGACAAGGCCGACTCAGAAGAGGAAGCGAGGGCTGGGCAGAAGGATCAGCAAGGATGGGGAGTGGGAGCTGGGGGGTGGGGAAGGGGAAGGCATGAGACTTTACGGACAGCCCTGATGAGGGCCGCTTACAATGGCCACACTGAGATTGTGCGGCTGTTAATAGAGGCCAAGGCGAACTTGGACCTTCAGGACAAGCGCGGGCGCACAGCCCTGATTTCTGCCTCTGAAGCTGGGCACACTGAGATTGTGCACCTGCTGATCAACGCCAAGGCCGAATTGGATCGTTTGTCCTTCACCCCAGACGAATATTCTCTCCTGAGAGACGGACAAGAGACGGCTCTGATACGAGCCTCTTCGAAAGGCCATACAGACATTGTCAGGCTGCTCATCGATGCTAAGGCAGATATAAATGCAAAGAGTGAGTCGGGCACAGCCCTGCTGCGGGCGGCCTCCAGAAGCTCCGAAGAAATCGTGCGCCTGCTCCTGGAAGCAGGGGCCGATGTAAATATTTCAAGTGAGAGCGATCGAATGACCCCCTTAATGTACGCGTCTGGTAGTGGATACAGCCGTATTGTTCCGTTGTTGCTGAATGCCAAGGCGTGCGTCAACACCCAAGACAAGCGCGGAACGACGGCCCTGATGTGGGCCGCTTCAAAGGGCGACACTGGCCACATGCGGCTCCGTCATGAACAGGAGAATTCCAGTGACCATTCCGACACAATGATTGTGGGCCTACTGATAGACTCCAAGGCCACCGTTGACGTCCGAGATGAGGACGGCAAGACAGCGCTGATGTTTGCCTCTTCAAAGGGCCACACAGACATCGTGCAGAAGCTGCTGGACGCCAAAGCTAAGGCAGACATCCAGAGCAGAAAGAGGGGTAAGTATGGAGATGAGGAGGGTGGAGGAGATACGGCCTTGGCTTGTGCAGCAAAGGGTGGCCACACGGGCACAGTGCGGGTCCTGCTCGATGCCCGGGCTTCTGTGAATATCCTGGGCACTAGTGGTACGGCCCTGATGTATGCAAGTCACGAGGGCCACACTGAAAGTGTGCGCCTGCTTCTGGATGCGAAAGCCGATGCAGAGGTCAAGAATGAGAAAGGGGAGACGGCGCTCCTGCTGGCCTCCGAGAGCCGCCGCACGGGCGCAGTGTTGCTGCTTCTCCGTGCGGGGTGCAGGCAGACAGACATGAACGCGTCCGGTGAGACCCCACTGATGACAGCAGTGAAGAGAGGGGACTTGGCGATGGCGGAGCTTTTGCTCTCGTCTCCTTTCGTAACGACTGCAGAAATGACCGCGGTTGATATTTCCGATGCAGATGGAAAGACACCTCTCATGCGTGCAGCATCAGAGGGCAACATTCTCCTGGTGGACTTGCTCATCTGTCGGGGTGCTACACTCGATGTCCAGCAGCAGCAAAGCGGCAAGACCGCTCTCGCATTTGCACATGAAAAGGGGTACGTGCAGGTGGTTGAAAGGCTGAGAGATGGAGCCAGGATGGTCGACGCGTGGTCGAACGAAATGGCATCGGACTGGAACGAACTCAAGTCTCTAATCACCAGTCAGGCAGTCGTATTCTGGCCTGTACACCTTCTCATCTCCCTGCTGAAGGCAGACACCCGCCTTCCTTATCGTCAAAAGGTAGCAGAGGTAGCAAGAGCCCTGAATGTAGATTGTACCCCTTTCAGCGTCAGTGAAATGGAAGAAGAAGTCCCTCACCAAATTGGTGCACCCTTCAAGCTCATCGCCATCAGCTATCCCTGGCTGTCAAGAGAACACCCCGATCCCGAGGGCTTCCGTCTCCGCAGTGTAGTGAAGCAGTTGGAGCACCATTGGTGGGTGCAGGAAGGCTCCCCCGTAAAGACATTTGTCTTCTGGGACTTCATGTCACTGTTCCAACACCCCCCTGGCGGTAGACGCACTGATGCCGAGGACGCCCTCTTTAAGCAAGGGCTGGGCAAAATGGATGTCATCTACAGCAGCTCCCACACATACGTTCTCCGATCGACTGCGGTCCCAAAGAGCGCTGCCAATGCCACCCCCTATCTCGATCGGGGTTGGTGCTGGTTTGAGTCCGCAGTCACCGCTTTCAAGCCCCCGGGGCAGGTTGTTACTGACAACGGGGCAGAGGAAGAAGATGGACAAAGGAGCACAGCCCTCTCCCATCAAGTTCTTCGCATCCCCAGTACCCCCCTAGCTTTCGGCCACGCTCTTGACACAAAAAAGTTCACCAACGGAAAGTCAGATGCTGATCCCGTGAAAGAACTTTACAAAGGATTTCTCCAGCGATCCGTTCGAAAACTCCACGTATTTGCGGACGGCTCGTGGGCTCCCTCGGAAAATGCCCGGAAAGAGATGGACCACACCGCGTCAGAGCAACTGGCCGAACTTGTCGAGTACATAGCTGCCGACTCCGCACTGAGACTTATGTTCCAGCCCCAAGTTCTCGATCTTGCCGGATCGAAACTTAATTGGGTCCCTCAGCAGCAAAGTTCAGATAGCGAAGAGGAACGGATTTTGGCTTGTTCCTCCCTCGAGCCGCTGCTCGGTGCCTTTGGAAAACTTCAAAGCGTGACAGTTCTCAAGCTCCGCCCATTGGTAGGCATTTTGAGCGCAGATGAAGCAAGATACTTTGGCCATCGACAGCGGGTGGCCTTAGTAGAATGCCTCCGTAGGGCCGTTTGTGTCCTTTTCCCACAAGAAAACCCCCTTCCTCTCGACACTAACCTTCCTCTCCTGGCATCTGTCGGGGCGACAACGGTCAGCATGCACTGCAGTAGTTTCCTTCCACATGTGTGAAGATTTACTAATTCGTTTTCATTCCTGACGGCGACAAGTGTATGCAACTCCGGTTACCTGTTGCTGTAGTCACGTACTCAGTTGGCGAGTCAGTCAGATTCCTCACAGAAGGCCACCACTTCGATGCATCGAGCGAGGGCCTTCGGACTGAGATTTGTTGGCTAAGAATTAAGGGTGAGAAATTGGAAAAACAGCCATGCAGCCGGCCTTTCTGCATGTGAGAACAAGATGTGTGTAGACCGACATGCAGCGAAGACTCATCATTCCTTCATTCCCATTTCCGCAGGTCATTTCGCGTTTGAGCAATAGGAGAGAGGCACTGCCCGTCAACTTGGACGCCCAGGACCCTTTCCATGGCTCCATCGCGTTGGCTTGTGCCGCCTCCAATGGCCTAACGGATACCGTGCAGCTGCTGATCGACGCAAAAGTCAACGTGAACTTCCAGAGTGACGACGGGAAGACTGCTCTCATGCAAGCCGCCTCCCACGGTCAGCCACACATTGTGAAGCTGCTCATCGACGCGGGGGCCAATTTGGACCTTCAGGACAGCGAAGGTTCTTCAGCGTTGATATACGCATCCGTATCGGTACTTGGTGGTTCTTGCGAATCAACAAAAGCCGTTGTGCAACTGCTGCTCAATGCCAAGGCGAATGTGAACATTCAGGACACACGAGGCAGGACAGCACTCATGCGTGCGTCGTCACACGGCGTGCGTCGGCTCGACATCGTGCAGGTGCTGCTGGATGCTCACGCAGACGTGAACCTGCAGGACGAAGAGGGAAAGACGGCTGTTTTTAATGCCTGCAACGCTGAATACTATAGCCTTGCCGACATCCTGCGGGTTCTTCTGGATGCCCAGCCTGACGTGAATGTTCAAGACAAGCGGGGCTGGACTCCGTTGATCCTCGCGTCTCGGAGAGGGGACCCGACGAGCGTGCAGATGCTCCTCGATGCTAATGCTGCTGTTGACATTCAGGGCGATGGAGACACGGCATTGCTTATTGCGAGTTCTTGCAGTCCCCACATTGTCCCTCTGTTGCTGAATGCAAAGGCAAATCCAGACATTCAGGATGAAAAGGGAAGCACGGCGTTGATCTTGGCCGCTTCGCAAGGACACGAAGAAGCTGTGCAGCTCCTGTTGGAGGTGCAGGCCAAGCCAGACGTCCAGAATCAGCACAAACGACAGCCCTGATGAGTGCTTGCTCAAAGGGTTACGCGTCCATTGTACAGCTGCTGCTGGATGCCAATGCCCGCTTGGACCTCGAGGACGAAAACGGAAAGACAGCGTTGGCACTGGCCTCTTCTCACGGTCATCGCAGCATTGTGCAGATTTTACAACACGCAAAAGACCTCGAAGTCAAGAAATAAAGGTCTGATGTGTTATTTGATGTCTGTCGTTGTGGAAGGAGTCTCTGGTAACTGTCCTCTTCTCTTCCTTCTCCGCTGCACTTTTCTGGCTCTCTTTCACCGTTTTTTCACAACTGAGCACACGCGCATTTACCTGTGAATCTTTGAAAGTTTTCATGGCAGACCTTGCCTCTTTGCCTGGTTGTTTTCCTGTCTTTCTTTCTGTCTGGCTCTCTGTTTGGCTGCCTGTCTGTCAGTGTGTCAGCTTCATTGCTTTCACGTCCGCTCTGCAACGTACCTTTGTATCTTGCTACTTGTCTTCCTCACCCATTCCACTTTACTTTCTGCCATCCATATACGATTGGGTCCGTGCAGGCTGGAAATTGCGTAAGGGGATCCTGAAAGCGCAGTCACGTACAGCTCTAGGGTACGGGGGTGCCTTCATGCGCGAGGGGGACAAGGATCGAGGGTGGAGACGCAGACACAGACGGGGGGGAATGCACTGGGTCTTTCTGACACTTCCTTCTTCAGCTGAGGGGATTCGAATCCTCGATCCCGACCGAGATGGCATGCAGTCGCAGGTTGGCTCGAATACCCATGCACCCGCCTCGATCATGCAATCGGGGCTTCCTGATGTCTTTTTGTTTTTCTTTTTCTCTTTTACTCGCCTGGGTGTGTGTGGCATCTCTTGAATACGCAGAATTGAGATTGCGTTTTCTTTGTGAGAAGGACGTCCCTGTCCCAAAGCTTTCATTCCTTCTCTTGCACCTCAAGTCTCTCTCTCCGATTGCCCCGGCACCGCACTTCTGTCTCCCCCTGAGTGTGTGTGTGTGTGTGTGTGTGTGTGTGGATGCTGGTTGTCGTCCTGCAAGTGCATTTGGGTGCATGTCGCTTCCCTCATTTCCTGTGTGTCTGCACGCCTATCCCTGCCCCTTCTTCATTCATTGCAGCCAGTCCAGCCGTCTCCTCTCAGCTTGGAGGATCTTGCATGACAACTCGGCAACGCTGCGATTCGGAATGGACTGCTCAAGTAAGTTTGATGGGCGATTGACCTGCATGGGTCTGAGTAGCTCCGTGGGACAGACAGACAGTTGGCTCGATATACAATAGATGCAGCCAGGGCCATCCAAATTGCCTAACCCTTCGCGAAACCACCGCGCTGCCTTGGGACTTCTCTCCGTTTTCTCCGTTGGACCGAGGGAGCTAACTGCACTTACTACTCTTTCTCTGTTACAGTACCGACATTTAATTTACCTCTTCTTTCTTCTTCCACTCCTCTCACAAACATTTCCAGGAAAGTTCAAGTTCTACTGAGACATGAACGGAGATCATGAATTAAGGTCCTCCCCCCCAATGCTCCTGGGAATCCTTCAACGAGGAGGAGAAGAGAAAAAAAAACCGGCAGCAGATAACATGGGACAGGGACAAGGTACAAACAAGCGACCATCAAAATCAAATAAAACAAGAGGGGAGGGCGCCAAAAACATTGTTCTGGAGATTTTGACGACTGGAGGCTGCTCCCATTACACATTGCGTATAACTACCCCACCACCGTCTATACCTAGGTCTATACCACCACCTTCGACTATATATAGACCATCGAGTACCAACTTAGGTACCAACCATATACTGGCCAACCACAAGTAATGAAAAAACCTCACTGCTTCTAGGCTGGCACTAGCAGTTCTACGGATTCACTAAGTTTTAAACGTAGACTTAAATTTCATTAAAATAAAAAATCATTAAATTTTTAAATTAGTTAAATTATCCTTTATAGACTGTGTGTAAATTAAACATAATAAAATAATACTATTTTTTCTGATATTTTCTTTTAATTCGTGATATATATTAAACTCGATCGTAAGAAAGCCACAGAAGGCACCGTGATAGACGCAGTCATAGAATTAATAGTCTGAATTATAGGGTATGGCCCTAGGTGTGGCCGTGTG
The DNA here is from genome assembly GCA_018398765.1 of Chromera velia. Lineage (NCBI taxonomy): Eukaryota > Chromeraceae > Chromera > Chromera velia. Next base: position 60,913 of record JAHBMJ010004325.1, on the reverse strand, counting down.
TTGCAATGGAGAGTAATGGAGAGCATGGACTCAGAGCGCATGTTGGCAACGGTCTTGCAATATTGCTAGCAATATTGCATACTAAAGGCGAGTAGAGAGTTATTTCTAGAGTTATTTTGTAAAACCAAGCCGGATGTGCTAGGAATAGAGTCAACAGACCTTAAATCTGCAGTAAATCT